>MUZH01004060.1:0-39473 GCA_003012965.1 Juglanconis oblonga | reverse complement strand
GGGTGGGGGGGGGGGGGGGGGGGGGGGGGGGGGGGGGGGGGGGGGGTGGGGGGGGGGGGGGGGGGGGGGGGGGGCGAGGGGGTTCGGCGCCAAGTCATGCCCAGGGGCAAACCCGCTGTGAACATACAGTAAGGCGCCTCGGTTGTAATCTGCACCGTCGAGTTGCCGGTTCCCCATGCCCTCTTAGCCATCTGCTTCGCCCGACGCTTCTTGTTGAAGTTGGCGGCAGATGCCTCACAACGCTTGGACAAGGCGGCTCGACGTGAGATTTCGGAGCGAGGGAGGTGGCCGGAATGAGCCGTGGACGTGCTGGCGACCATCAGGCCAGCGGCCAAAAATCCCACGAATTTCATGATAGTGAGTGACTGTATCCCGGGAATATAGCAAAAGTGCGGGTTCGCGGCTGCGAAGTAACGACAGATGCCCAGGCTCAAAAGCGTCAAGCGAAGGTGGAGAGACTGATCAACACAATCAAGCACAAGAGAGAGGATAAACAAACGTGCTTCTAAGTTTTTTATATTCAAAAACCAAACATTCTTTGAAGTCAAGATATACTGAGCCTCATTCTCCTATACGCCGATGTCATCGGTATGTGGGAGAATCCCGAACACGATGATGAATTTGTGTCATACTATTGGTCTACCTCACAGATCGCTTACGAACCCTTTGCGCGTCTACGCGTCTCCTGGGTACTGCGGGCGACCATTCAGGTATTACACTGGACCAGGTCGTTGGATTCTGTAAAGGGTCCTATGCTGGGCTATGATAGGCTATGCTAAAGATCCTGCAATCTATCAATACCCTGCTATCCAGGGACAGTACGTAATATCTTGATGAAACGATCTACAAGTACCCAAGCTATGCCCCTGCCCGGATTACCTTGTTCTCTCGCGGAGACCTTATGCTCGTATTAGGGCCTTAGGATAGTGAATATTAATATATTTCGCAGGCAGGACCGCAGAGATTCTCTTTTCAAAAGATCAACCTGTGAAACGTCCTTCTACCGTTCTGGTCGCTACGAATGTGGATTTGTTGAAGATACACGCATTTCAATCCTTTGACCCTATCATGAAGTTATTGACGTGGCACTTTGACGTGCCCCTTTTGAGAGGCTATGGCAGCCCCTGAAAACGAACCTCTGGCTTCCAAAAAAAAGAAGGAAACGAAAGAATAGGCTTCGAGAGTTCGTCAATATTCATCAGGACTTCTATATATCATCGATTGATACTCTTTTAAGAATGCAGTATTTATTTGTAGCTGCAGAGGATTCTGAAATTCTTTTTATTTGGTTTTTATTCTTATTTTTCTCTTTTCCTTTTATCCCTCCCTCCTCCCATTTTGCTTCTCTTTCCAAAAAAAATAAAAAATAAAATAAAATAAGAAAAGGCTACGCCCAGGGCTAGGCTCCTAGGCATAGATAAGACACATGAACACCCCAGATTCGAAGAGTCGCCATTGCGGGAACCATCTTTGCTACTGCCAGCCTATCACCGGGCATCGGATCGGATACGTGGTTGCAAGGCTCTTCATCTCTCTTCACTTTCGTGTCGGGATGAGTTGCCTAGTCTGTATCTAAGGAGTTCCCTCACGTCGTTCCCGCTGGCATGCATGACTCCCTTCTTCGTAATATCTCAAGTGGTCAGGAGGGGAGGGCGCGTGCCAAAATCTGCACACTCGGCGACGTACCGTAGGTGGCTTGCATGCAGGGTATCTCGTCTACAGGAGGTACCTAATGTTAGGCAAAATACCTACTTACACCTAACTCTTGTTCCACGCTCCACGAGGCACGCTCAGAAGAAGAGCAGATCCTCCTCCCTCCAACCCATATCTGTGAAGTTCTCCTTGACACACCTCTCCATCGGTTCCGGCCCGCAGACAAGCACCAGCCCATCCCCATCCGCCGCCGCCGCCTGGCCGCTAGGCGGACCAACCTCCTTCTCGAACAATGCCCTGTCAATCCTTCCCTTGCCACCCGTCCACTCTGCACACGGCCGTGTCAGCGTATGCACCACTCTGCAGTTGCTCTTCCCCTCGGTCAGCGCCTCCATCTCCCTTCTGCACAGGATATCCTCCTCGCACCGGTTGCCGTTCAAGACGACACACGCCGTCGTGTCGGCCGGGTCCTTCATCACAGCCCTCAGCACCGCCAGGATGGGCGTGACGCCGCTCCCGCCGCACACCATGACGAATCGCCGCACCGTCCTCTCTCTCCCGCTGATGGTGCACCTCCCCCGGCCCAGATACTCAAACTTGCCCACGGGGCCCTTGAACTCCACCCAATGCCCCAGCGGGATCGAGTCCAGCGCCACCGTCATCGCACCGCCCCGGTACTTCCCATCCTGGCTGGCGCGGTAGATCTTCACCAGCACGTCCAGCTTGCCCCTTTCGACGACGGGGTCCGAGATGGGCGTGTACGCGCGGATGATGGCCTCGCGCGTGACGGGGTCGCGGAGGCGCATCATCAGATGTTGCCCGATCGGCAATCCAATCTTCTGCTCGGCGTGGTCCAAGGTAAACGTGAAGATCTTGGTGTCGCTGCTGATAGCGGTCTTGGTGGTCAGGGAGGCTTTCTGCCATTGTTTGGAGCGGAGGAAGATGGGCCGTGGCTCGGAGGACGTGTCTGCGGCCGCGATCTCGCCGGCCACGAGGAGTTTCCGCGAGGCCGCGTCGAGGGTGCCGATGTGGTAGTCCGGCATCATGGCTTTGGCGTTCTCGCTGTCTGTTGTGTTCGTTGTCAGCGAAACAATTGCGAGTGAGCGACACCAAGATGAGACTCACGAATGGCCATGAACTCCTCCGTAACATCTTGCCCAGCCGCACCCACGATACTCGCCGCACCACCGGGGTGGCCCTCCAGGAACTTGGTACCGTCATACACCTCCCCGTTGAGAACAAACCACGGCTCCTTGTCATCATCATGCCTCTTCACCTCCTCGATCCCAATATCCCTCTTGACATCCGCACTCGTCATAGCAATCTCTTTCACCGGCTCAAGCACCACCCTCTCCCCTTCCCCCTCGCCACCCATCCTCTCGCCCCAGAACCCATTTGCCAGGTTGCCCCCCTCCTTCTTCACCCTCTCCATCCAGCCCCCCGGCATCAGCGCCGGCTGCGTCGGGTGCTCGAACCGCAATCCCCCCCCGTCACGATGCACCACCACCCTGTACCACGGGTTATTCATCATCCCCAGCACGCTCCAGTACATATCCCTCGGCTGCACCATCATCGCCTCGTCCATGGCACGTACCATCACGTCGCCCGTACATGTCCTCTCGTCGACCAGGTCCGCGAGTGGGATCTTGATGGCCCAGAAACACCAGCAGAAACACGTCTCCCGCCAGCTCATGTCTAGCCTGCCCCCGAACAGCGTCTCGCTCTCGGGCGCGAGCCGGTACTCGTCCTCCGGGTAGCTGACGTCGGCGAGGCGCCAGCTGCGGCCGCGGTCAAGGGTAATCTCGACGCGGGTGACGCGCCGCCCGCCGCCGGCGTAGGCGTAGCCTTGGAACGGGACCGTCCTCCTCTCGTGTCCTGCGCCGGCGCCGGCGTGCCCGTCGACCCGCAACCGCTCATCATGCGCCGGCCGCGCCACCGCACTGTTCACATTCAGCTCGTAGATCGCATACCGCTCGTCCGCCCACGTCTCGGGCAGATCCGCGCTCTGTTCCGGACTGATGGTGGTCGGGAGCACGCGATTGTCATAGATGTGGTACCAGTTCTCGCTCGGGCCCTCCGTCACAATGATCCTCTTGAGCCACTTGACGCTGCGGCCCCCGATCTGGCCCGGGATGATGATCCTCAGCGGCTTGCCGTGATCCGGCGCCAGCGGCTCGCCATTCATCCCATGCGCGACGAGGACGCCCCTGTTCGGGTCGGTGGCCCAGTTGAGCTTGATGCTCGTGCCGTAGTACCCGTTGGGCAGCTTATCCGCGCCCTCGAAGCAGACATATCGGGCGCGCCTGCGCCCGCGCGTGATGGGTTTCGCCCTGGCGAGTAGGACGTCGAGGGGCACGCCCGTCCACAGCGCGGTGCTCACGCCCGCCGCGCCCCAGGAGAAGCCCTTGGTCTTGCGGACGACGTTCTGCTCCTTGCGGCGGTTGCCGGCGCACACAAGTGTCACGGGGTAGGTAAGCTGCTCGAAGTCCTCCAGCAACTCTCTCAGCGTCATGGAGAGCGGGTTCTCCACGAGGCCCTCGACACTGAAGCGCCAGTCCAGCACGTCGGCATCGTGCACGAGGGGCACGGCTCCGTGGTTGCGCACGTAGTGCAGGTCCTTGGTGGTGATGAAGCCTTCATTCCAGAGGTCGGTGAGCGGCGCCTCGACATTGAAGGGGTGCACACCCGTCAGCCGGATCAGGCGCGGGTCACGCGGGACGTGGGCATCGGGGGTTTTGAAGTCCTCGGGGAGGACGGTCTGGATGGCTTTTGGCTGTGGAGGGAGGGCGTAAGCGTGGGGCCGGTAGTTGGGTATGAGGCTTGATTCGCCGATGCCAAAGTCTATAACATCGTTGTCTACACTGCCGGAAGAGGACTCTTTGAGGGTTTCTGGAGGTGAGGGTGGGAGTTGGAATTTTGGCGGTGGTGGGTGGTCACGAGGGGAGTCTTCGGGGGGGTTGTCGATGGGTGTGGAAGCCATTATGGTGGGCTATGCGCGGTGAGACTTGGAATATAAATAGGAGATATTTCAGGTTGGGTACACGGCATGGTACGTATGACGGAGGAGGTGTCTCCTCCGAGGAAGCCCTTGAGAATGCCCAAGCTTCAAGTCTCGTACAAGAGCAGTAAGATTGTACGATTGGGTGGTGGCCAGAGAAACAAACCCAACAAAGATAGAAAAGATCGCAAGTGTAGAGTCTCCAAATCGGAGAGCCCTGCCAAGGCACGGCTTAGCAAGATAGTAAGTATTCTTACAGTGGCTCAAGGGTCAGCAAGATCGACTGGATCGTGAGTAGACAACTACATATCTCAACGGTGAGGCCAGTCAATGTTGTGCATCAGAGAGGACCGGAGGTTCCTGGCTACCGGACGATCGGAATCGAACAAGAAGACAGTCCATTTCTGGCGAGTCAGCCCCCGTCCGCAGGAGATGGAGTCATCGTCTCGCCCCTGGACCCATACCAGGCACTTGCCCCGGGCGTTGAGAGGTCGTCCCATGGTTACAACCCACGAGATGGCTATTCCTCCGCGGATGTCATGGAGATGTGCTGATCCCAGGCTTCATCTCTTATACGTTCTTATCAGTGACGATTTGCCCAGGTGGGTTTCTCTGAGAAGTCGTTTTTAGATGGTCGAATCAGCATTGTCGATAAGGTTTGTGAGAGAGATTGGCGGAGATGCGTGATCGATGGGAGGCTAGTACCGCGGAAAAGCACAAGAGGCAGGGATGTTGCTGTGGAATTGAGCCTCAACCCAAGCTGCGGGCCGCAGGGTCCAACAGGATATGTAGAATGCAACTTCGCAGATAAAGCGCTAGATTGTGAGGAGTTAATAAGGCTCGGGAAACCTTCCAATCACCATGATTCGGAAAGTGGAGAGCCAGGGAGTAACAGTTCTGCAAGAGACTCGCCCGAGGGAGGGCGGCGATGACCCGGAAGAGAGAGCCCAGAGAGCTGGCTCCGATAAAACCTTCAGTGTTATGGGATGCGGAGATGGGGAGCTCCGATCAGTCCCCAGAAGAATAATCAGAGAGAAGCGGGCCCAAGAATCCCGCCCAGAGCAGGACGGGAGAAAGACAGAGGGAGGGGTTGGATAGTTCATGGGGGGACATGTTGAGTGGCGGCATCTCCGAGGATGTGCGCGGAGCCTCCCCGAGGTTGAGTTGGTATCGGTGAAGTTTCAATTGCCGAATATGAACTCCTCATAGTTCTTCCCAATCCTCTCCACGCCCTCGCGCAGATCCCAGCCTTTGGCCTGGCATGCTTTCCTGTAGATCTGCTCGAGCATGTCATCCATCTCCGGGCCCGCAGTGTGCAGGTCACTCTCGAGCAGTATTCTGCCATCCGGACACGCGCGGATCACTTCATCAGCGATGTGTTTCCGCCTCTCGTGTTCGTGGCCCCCGTTGGAGTAGTTGACCAGCAGGGAAAACGAGAAGAAGATTTCGGTTGGTATGCTCCGGTCGTCGATGTACTGCTGGAGGGTCTGGACGCCGCTGCTGAAGGAATGCAGGCAGATCCGAGGTGGGAAGGGCTTCGGCTTGTATTTCTTCTTTCTCGTGGGGCCATCCCGATCCTGCTCGTCGTCATCGTCGTCGTCTTCGTCTTCATCTGAAGACGAGAAATCCTCGTTGACTCCCGGGGCTATCATCTTCCTCTCTCTGTTCGTGACGACCCTTTTCTCGTGGCCTTTCCAGGTGGATTTGAGCGTGTCATACATAATTCCCGGGGCTTGCACGCCGTGCACACTGACAGCCCGACCTAGCTCGCCGGCCAGATTCAACTGAGCTATGAAGATGCGCTTCTGGTGGTCCATATTGACCCGGTACGGTGACAGCCTCTGACCATTCCGCCGCCCGGCCGTCATCTCATCATCCATAGGCGGTCCATGGCTGGGCAGACGGAAGGCTTTGTCCAGTCCTATCTCTCCCACGAGGGCGTAGGGATGTGCGTCGAGGTAAGTGCGCGTCTGTGCGATCAAGTCTGATAGCGGCTGGGGATCAGGGAGTTCGTCAACGAACCGCTCGTCCTCTCTGCTTTTTGGCGAAGGTGACAGCACGGCATTATAGTGTCGTCGTTTCTGAGCCTTGTGGTCTGAGCAAGAGGGATCGAAGGTGGCCCCATCGCCGGACAGGCTATTGTCATACAGCTGATGCGAGAACCAGGGGTGCCAGCCGAAGGAGGCGATGACTTTCTGCGGGTCGTGAGCAGCAGCAGCAGAGTCTGTATGGTTATCGACGGGCTGGGAGCTAGCAACGGTGATGGCGTCGCGGCTCTTGACGCCGTGGGTCTTGGCCAAGTCGGCGACTAATTGCTGGTCTTGGGAGCGGGTGGCCATCACCGTGAGGGTCCGAGCTCGCATGTTGTCGGAGATGCTGGCGATGGAGGACATGGTGTCTGTTGGGTGGCAGTGGGCGTCATAGATGGCCAGATCCCAAGGGAAGGCCTCGTGGGGCCCTCGTGTGTTGTCCATGGTTGACGATGCGACTCCGTACCAAGGTATCGTCGTCTCGTGTTGGCTGCTATAGTTACCTCGTCGACTCCCAAGCTTGGGGAGCAACTGTGTGTTCGCCCCTGCACGGCGGACTGGTAACCTACTGTGGCTTGCTTAGCAGGATAGTCCGAAGCCTGTCTGATGTCTGCAATGTCCGTTCGGTTGGTTTGGCCGGGTGAGAGAGGTCTGGTGTTCTTCCAAGGCGTGACAGTGGCGGATGTGATGTAAAGTTGAAGAGGAGGCAGCACTTCGGTTGTTTGGGCCGATGACGCTAGCTATCAAAATCGAGCTCCATGTCAAAATGCGCCCATGTTCGAAGGTGATCTGTCTGACCCGTCTGGTCTGCTCAACCCTTTTATGTCTGTTGATTTTGTGTTACAACTTTTTTTTCTTCTTCTTTTTTTTCTTTTTTGGCGGGTTTGCCATTGTAGCTTCATTTATTCATTTGGTTGGACTTTTTACACGTCTCCTGGCTGTGCGCCGTTGCGTATTAATACGGAGAACCTCGCTGCGCATTTCAATGCCAAGACACTAAGGTACTGTATATCTAGGTACTGGATATCTAGGTGCTGGGTACCTAGGTACTTTGGTACATGATATTCCTACATGATATTCCCGTTGGCGCCAACAGTTCCCAAACTCCAGAACACATATTCACGGCAGGGAGTGACATACCCGGCCGCTCCGGTACGCGTCTACTGGATGTGGATACCATGTCGTCCGCACGCCTGTCCCTACACTACTTGTCGTCATCACTGAGTCTGTTCAACTGGACCCTGACCGCCGCGTCCATCAAGCCCAAGAAATCCTCATCCGTCATATACGTCCACTCCTCCTTCTGCCAGTGATTGAACGTCTGCGGCCGAGCAGGCTCCCAGCCCTCCGGGAAAGGTTCCCCGTGCACCGCGTGGTCGTACTCCTCCTTGTACATGCACTTGCCCGCAATATACGTGACTCCGCGCATGGCCGCTATCGCCCGGAATCCGTGCTGGTTGAAATACCGCGGCAGGATCTCCACAGCCGCGGCCTCGGGCGCCATGAACATGATATGCGCCATGGCTGCACCGTGGTGGCCAACGAGAATGTCCGTGGACTGGGCGAGACGGAGTTGCTCCTCGATGGTTATGTTGCCGAAATCGACCACGTTGATCTGAGACTCCGGGTAGCGCTCCCGTAGGATTGCCGTCCAGCGGTCCAGCGAGATAAATTTCCTATTCTCTTTTCGCTCCACAATCGTTATCGTCGGGTGCTCGTGGATCTCCGTGACCGGTCGCGGCTCAATGCCGTAAAATTCAAATATGCGATTGACAAACGTGGTCAGAAGCGTCTGCGAAGGGCAATGCTCCGGGTAGCCGTAGTCGAGCAGCGCCGACCAGAAGGGGCTTCCGCAACCCGGCAGCGGCAGGATCACGTTGCCGAAGCAAGTGGGCTGGAGCGAGTTCTTGCGGATGGGCTTGTTGCCGGTGACCATCTCCCAGAGCGGCTCGAGCAGCTCCTCTCGGTCGTCGTCCAAGACCAGCTGGACACCCGCGGCCTCTTCCTCCGAGAGCCACGGCGCGCCGGTGGCTGGGTTGACTGCGATGCGCAGCGCGTCGAGGCTGTGGCGCGCTTGCAAGATCTCCATCAGCTTGTGCCAGATGTTGTGCGTGTCGGTGCTGTCCCGTCGCATGAGCATCACCCACTCGTTGCTGCTGTTCGCCTTGGTGCAGCCGGTCGAGTCGCCACGGTCTTCAAAGTGCCACGTCCGCAGTGAGGCTCCCACCCCAGTGTCTCCCCAGTACCAACCCCAGTCGGTAGGATGATCGCGGAAGCCCTGCAGCTCCTTAGCCGCCTCCGCGGAGCTGGCTCTCTCGCTCGCCAGGTCCCTGAGCCGGCACTGGATATCGAAGTCTGTGTCGGAGTCGGAGCCGGAGCCGGAGTCCTTGTCCTGCCGTGGATGGAAAGAAACACCCTGCGCGACGCAGAGAGGGTCGGTTTCTCCCCACCCTTGAGTCATGGGTATCACGAGCCGTGGCGCCGTGAAGCACTGGAACGCGCTGGGAGACTGCGCTTCGCAGTATGGTTGTTGATGGGTAGCGATTTGTTCCAGGTAGGAGGGGGTGAAGAACTGTGCGCACTTTTGTTGGCCCTCGGATAGAGTCGAGTACTCGGGCGGCAATGCAAGAGAAGCCTGGGAGGTTGCGGCCGTCGGTTGTGCTGTCTTGGATGGTGCTTGTTCCTGTGGCCTGTGACTGACAACACCGCCAGCCACCGATGGCGTCGGGTTCTGCGAGCCATCGCCCGTCCCAATGGGATGTGGTGCTTGTACCTCTGGGTGGGCTGCAGGTGGGGGAAGATTGGTCGGCAGATGGTTGCTTTCGTGGGGGCTGTTGCCCTTGAAGTTGGATATCTCGTCGGCCCAATAGAGGTAGTACAGGACGGCAAGACCCAGACAGGTGCCCCAGGCGAAGAAGCTGTACTTCCGCTTCGCGCCGACGGCGCCCGGAATCATCATGGCCGTTGCTCTACTAAGCGAGCTCCGATGTGCGATTGAGGAAATGTAAACAGCTGGCGAATCTCAGACCAATTCTCCGGGGCTCCCGTCAGCACCATTCTGAAGCAAAAAATGGAAGCACCGCGGCCAGCGTTGGAGGAATGTCAGCTGCTGTGCCTCACCATTTACGAAGCAGGAGAATCTCGGTTTCAATGCAGCAGTTAGGAGTCAAGGTTTGAGGTCTGGTTTGAGTTTATAATAATGGGGCCTGGGCGAGCTAATGGTATTCACGACCCACAAGCACGGTTGCAGAGTTTAATTTGACAAGACAACAAAGACAAGGTCATCCGGGCGAAGGACAGAGCTTACGTGCTATCTATCTACCTACGTAACAGTCAAGGTGGTGGAAAAGGCCAGATCTGGATCTATGGAAAGCTCACTTGAATCAATAGACAGCTTAAGAGTTGAATCCTTCACTGCGGCTGCACCGTGCATAGGTATCAGTGCTTGATATCTAAATTCTCATCTGAAATCATCTTATCTTTCGAAGTCATAGGGTCCCATCGATACAACCACATCCATGGCTGTGATCGGCCTACCTACCCGAGGGTAACCTTATTTCTGAACTGTAGAGCAGGGGTTGGGAGTTGTCGTCAGAAAGACAGAAAGACTTGGTTTGCGGTACTCACGAGAGCCATAGAGTGTAGAGGGGAATCTATTTCTTGTCTGCGAATGTTTGTTATCCTTTCAAGGGGCTGTGCCTAATACTACCGATTCATGCATAGTCTATCAGAAAATAGCTGTCCGATCTCCCTCGCATGTCAGGGTCCAGATGTACAGACAGCCTTATCATCTTTGTCACCTACCAAGTACGTAGGTACACAGGTACATAGTAGTGTAGATGTGCCATTACGCGATGCTCGCAGTATACCTGGTCGCTTTTCCGCTGTCGTACGCAAGTATAGGCAATGCGTGCAGCTGTACTTTGTACATAGTAGCCATGCATTTCACTAGTGCCCCAAAACCTGGATCTGATCTTGCTACTCATGCAGGCTGCATGCAATCTGCAGTAGATTGACTAAACTCGGCCGAAAACAGGTGGTGCCATTGGTTCTTGTGGCGAATGCTCACCACCATCAGCAGATATGTTGTGTGTTGGTGTTTCCGTCTTACCCGTCTGCCTGTCTGTGGCGCAGATCCCTTACTGCCTTCGGCGTCTCTCGGAGGCGAGCATCCATGCAAGACCCCAATTCAGCCAATCATGGCAGCCGAAGCTTGCCGCAGCGGGCCCACCTTTCACATGTCTAAGCATCGCCCTCTGTCGTCAATGCGACCCAGCAACCCCAGAAAATCCCCGGATTTGGCGCGGGAGCTCAGACATTGCGGCCGCGTCCGACCCCGACCACCACCACCACCACCACCACCACCACTACCACTACCACTACCACTAGGTATCCCCTTTATTACCTATCTAGCTCGGGTCTGCTCTGCTGGGCTGGAGTCATGATGCGTTCCCCAACGTTGAGGTAGTCAGGCACATCCCTTCTGTTTGTTTCACCATCCCCATCATTATCCTCCTCCTCATCATCATCTCCTTCACTTTTTCCCACTGCAGACGAGTGCGCTCTCAGACTGCCATCCCTCCCGCCATGTGAAACAAATATCCTACCACACCATCCAGCCTCAAGCAGTCTCAAGGTCACCTACCACCCCACACCACCATCAACACCACATCCATGGCTCTCCTCAACCCCGTCTACGGGCTCATCGTGCCCTTCCTCTTCGTCGTCACCATCCCGCTCGCCATCCTGGCCGGCATCACCACCACCCTCGCCTTCTCCGTCCTCATGTTCCGTGTCGCCGTCGTCTACGTCGACATCGCCGTCAACATGGTGCCTCAGTACGTCACCGGCCGACGAGTCTATCCCTTCCCCCAGGACTACGTGAACTCCCTCATCTCCACCACCACCGTCTCCAATCTACCGCCGCCCACCTCCCCTCTGGAGAGCCGAAGCGGAAGCGGCAGCGGCCAGAGCACACCCTTGCCCACCCTCACCACCAACAACCGCGCACCCGTGCGCCACCACCGCCGGAGGAGAACGAGCGGCGCCAGCTTCGCCTCCGTGGGCTCCATCACCCCCATCGACGATCCCGGCATCGGCAGCAAGCGCAACTCCTTCATGCCGATCCCCTCCATCGGGATGGACCGCGACTTCGAGGGCGTCGGCGGTTGGCGGCTGAACGCCAAGAACGCCGCTGACGACGACGCCTGGACCCAGCTCAACTCGCGTCTGGAGCTACCCCTCGACCACCAGCGGCGTCATCACCACCGGTCACCCTCAGGCGGCGCCGGGGGCTCCACCACGCCGGGCGGCACTGCTGGTGGTGACTATCTCGTCATGAAGAGCCCGCGGGCCACGAGGTCCAAGGAGGGCTCGCCAGAGAATGCGGCGGGCAGGAGGGGCAGGGAGAGGAGGGAGAAGGGCGCGGTGGTCATGTCGCCGAATAGTTCAAGGCAGAGGACGCCTACAAATGGGATACCACCGCCCTTGACGACTATCGATTCGGACGGGTCGTATTTCCCGACGTTGACATCGCCCAAGACGGCGAGGAGAACGGTCGTCTAGAAGCAGACGGTGCTGTGCACTATCTGAAGGCGAGGGGTGGTACTGGGTTTTCTCAAAAAGCATGGCTCGGATGGGAGCTTTTTCTCGGGGCTCGCGTATCATTTAGGGGGCAAAAAGCAGAGGCGTTCGGGAGGTATTCAGGGCGAGATCGGATTCACAAGGGTCTCGAGGATTTAGGAAAGGTGCGGGTAATCAAATGGGATCTGTGGAAGGGAAACATGTCCTGATGGGAGTCCGAATCTCAACTTATCATAGTTTTCCGGGAATACGCCGCCACGAATAACGAATCCATGTCCGATCTATCTCCAGGGTTCAATGGGTCCTGCTTCATGTGGTGGTGGTTCCCTACAAGAGATAACGGAGCCAGAATAACAGAACCACACCAGACGAGACCAAACTTATTATGTCACGTATAGTGAGTGCGCAAACAGCAAGAAGAACAAAAGCATGCAACACCATTGGCAATGCTTGATATCCCAGAAAACTTCTTAACCGATCCAAAACGCCTGATCCATCCACGAAAAAAGAGACCATCAAAAGGTATCATTGCTCAAACCGAGACGCCCCGCCACCCCTTCCATGATCCATCCATCCCATCCTCAATATCCGCCCCTCTACAGCGTCTGCCAGAAATAATTGGCATAGAAGAACCTCGAGAACTTCTTATCCAGATTCACCACATGCACATCGCCCTTCCGATCACTCCTGACCACCGCCCGGCTGAACTCGCCCTCCTTCCCATCCCTCTCCACCTCAATCCCCAAACTCCGATACACCTTCAGCCTCAACACCACCTCATCCTCCACCGTCCCGCCCATCTCCTCCCCGCCGTCCACCCCCTGCAGCTCCAGCTCCGTCAGCCTCGCGCTCAGGTCCGCGGCCTGGCTCGACAGCCGCTCCGTGTCCATCTCGAGATCGCTCGCGGCCTTGGCGATGCGGAACTTCTGCGAGTCGAGCTGCGCGATCGAGTTGGCGTGGTCCGAGGACCGGTGCTGCGCCGTCAGCTCGGCGTGCTGGCTCTTCATGGTCGCGAGCTGCCGGGACAGCTTGCGCAGGGCCGTCTCGGCGTCCTTGATGCGCAGGTCGCGCGCCTGGTTGAGCGTGGAGAGGGACTCGGTCACGCGCGCCACCGCCTGCTTGTCTGGGTGGATGTTGAAGTTCGAGATGGTGTGGTGGATGAGCTGTGAGGAAGGGGGGGAGGAGCGGTCAGTCAGTCAGTCAGTCCGTCAGTCCGTCAGGGTGCCAGTTTTTCCTGGAGAGAACGCTGGGCCGCGGTGCTTACCGTCGCGGGATCCTCTTCGAGCAGCATCTTGACTGATTTCTGGTAGTGTTGTGGTTAGATGAGTTGAAAGCGGTTGTTGTACGGGGTATGTCAGGCTTCGGTGTGAGTCGAGTTGCGAAATGCAGGGCGCAATGCAATGAGGCTTGTCGAGACGTCGGGGTTTGATGTTGCTGGAGTTGGGGATTCGAGGTTCTGGTGTTTTCTCCAAACAACCTCTCCCGTCCCCCAGGCGATGGAGCGGGTCCCAGCAGCGCTTATCTTATCCGGACCCTTGCACGAGACAGCGTCATCGTGGCCCGAGCTTCCTGCCGGGAGAGCCGCCACTGGGACCGCAAGCAAAGAACCACGTCGAACTGGGAGGCCTGATCAAGAGACTTGTGCAAGCAATTTACCACATGACCCCTATTCCAACACTACTCCTAACGACGACCTAACTGCGACACTGTCTACTCGAGCCGCTTCATTCCTCGATAGCCCACGTCTTTCTCCAAAAACAAACAAACCTACAGGAAATACCTGCGAGCATAGATCTACCAAGATGGGCGCCAACCTACCGTGTAAGTCAGGAGACTCAGCTACACCGGAATATCATGCCTCGAGGGGGATGTTGTCACTGACGAACAATTGTAAACACAGATGCCGTTGATGCGGAAACGGCCCTCAACCCAGCAGAACTGCAAGTCCTGCGCGCACAATACGAGAAAGAGGGCAACATGGTCGGTGTGCAGACCAAGTTCAACTACGCATGGGTAAGTAAAGCTCCCTCCCCCTCATTCCTTCTCCTCGCTCCCCTTCTTCTTGACCTAACCAACTAACACACCCGTTTCCTCCCCCCTCCCATCCACAGGGCCTCGTAAAATCCAACCGCCGCGACGACCAACAGCTCGGCGTCGTCCTCCTCTCCGAGATCTTCCGCACCTCCCCCGAGCGCCGCCGCGAGTGCCTGTACTACCTCGCGCTGGGCAACTTCAAGCTGGGCAACTACGCCGAGGCGCGGCGGTACAACGACCTGCTGCTGGAGAAGGAGCCCGCGAACCTGCAGGCGAGCAACCTACGGACGCTGATCGACGACAAGGTGGCGAAAGAGGGCCTGGTGGGCGTCGCGATCGTTAGTGGCCTCGCGGTGGCGGCGGGCGTTATCGGAGGTGTGTTGATGCGGAATCTGGGGAGGAAGAGGTGAGAGGCGCCGGGAAGGGGAGGGAGCACGAGGGTGGGAGGGAGCACGAGGGGGGAGGGGGAAGGGGGAGCATATGGCAGTGGGAATGGACTCTGGAGGGCCTTCGTCGGGGTTGACGAGGTGCGGAGGGTGGTGAGGAACATGAGGGCGCCCTGTTTGTTTCCCACTAAATAGTACTAAGCGCGGAACATCGAGCATTGTATCTACTGTCGCAACGGAACCAACTCATCTGTCGTCCGAGCCTTGGTGGAGCGATCACCAGATCACACTGGTTTGGGATTCTATATGCCAGGCACGCAAGGGAAGGGGTGAGCCCTCGACGAAGGCGAGCCCGTGCATTAGCTTCTGCTTTGGGGGACCATCGGCTTATTCGCGATGGCTGAGGCCTGCAAAAGGCGGACACAGGGTCATATACTATCGGCATCAGGTATTTGGAGACCGACACGAACTGGGATGCAGAACCTAGGTAACGTGCAACGTTAACACAATGCTGGAATTGGACCTCGAACCTCTCGTCTTGACTGACTGTTCTTAGTCTTGTCCCTATCCAGCCTATGCCTAGGTACCCCGTTGAACACTTATACACCGCTGAGCCTAAGGTCGTTCTTCTAAGGAGAACTTTCTTGCTACGAGGACTGTCTTGCCACGCAACCCTTCTATTGATACCTAGCAGACACTCTGATGCTTCCTCGCAGGACCCAAGCTCAGCCCCGCAAGTATTACGAGCGAGAAGACGCAGGGATCGATGCTGCCGGAGAGTCCCCCTTGACGCTATGGACAATATGCCAGCCGCCCCGACCTCCGGGTTCGCAGCCTCCCCATGTTGCACCTGTTTTCTATGCTAGATTCTTGCGCACCAATCCACGGTGGTTTGTCAACACCGTAGGCATGGCACAACCGTCAGCGGGCCACGTACCTAGGCAGGTACCAACCTACCTGCCTAGGCTCGTCGTGATAGCGCTGACTGGGGGAGCTCCGTGGCTCGTAACTCCCAGGCGCCCACTCGGTGCCCATCCGCACCACGGTTCTCAGGAAAGTGATCCATCTAAGAGCAGCATGCAGATGGAGCAAGCAAAGCTGGCTACGAGAGTTTTCCCGGACCTCGGGAGGCATAGTTGTCACAGCACCAAAACATATATCCGACGACCGGGGCTCTTCGTCCTCTTAATGGCACTCGCTTTCAGCCCGGTTGACCGATGCTCACTTCCATATATCCATACCCAGGGGCCAAACGTGTCTTCAATCATCAAGGCAATGTACGGGTCACAATCTGCCCAGAGTTGCTTTAATGGTGGAGGTCAGGAATGTCGAAAAGAGGGGACGGGGGCGGATGAGCTTGGAAGGCGTCGTTCATGAGTTTGCCATTTATCTCCGAGCATACGTCAAACTGAGGTTGGTTTAGGAGGGACGATGGATGGGAGAGTTAGCTTCACACAAGGATTCAGAGCAGGAGATTGAAAGGATTCCACGATAAAAACAGGGTACGAGGACGGAGAGACGGCAGCATTGGTGTTGGGAGAGAATCTCCACAGGTGTGAGTCTGTCTCTGTTGCAATCTACCAAGTAAACCCCCATATCAAGCCTGTATTAATAATCCCAATGTGATTGGAACCAAATTCGTGATGAATTCCTCCTTGAACTGCCGTATTGCCTCGCCTACTCATCGTCTTCCCGACGGCGCGCTCGATCTCCTCCCCAAGGGCACCATCTCATCACCCTCCGCCGGCTCCACCGGTGTGGTAGTCGGAACCGGTAGTCTAGTCACCAGCGGGCCCTCGTCCTCGTCGTCTTCGTTGTCTGACAACGCCGAATTGGGCGAGAAGACGCTGGAGCGGCGGGGAGACTCGCACTCGTGGTACTTTGGAGCTCCTCTGGTGTAAGAGCAGACAGGCCCAATGCGGTTTGGTTGGGTGCGGGCTGGTTCTGACTCTCGTCTCATGTTGCTGAATGTGGAGAGGCAGCAGGAGTAAGACTGGTCGTTTTCGGAGAGTATGTCGTCTAGGGAGCCCTGGGATGTTGTCAGAGATGAATTCCGGGTTGGGTAGGGGGAAATGCGAGACAGTGGACTCACTGTGACAGGTGGCTCAGTCGCACGTACATCGGCGCCGCTCGTTCCTGACTCCGACGCTGCTGTAGATGACGGGACTGCTGTGGTTGAGGATTCGGGCCAAGAGTCTCCGGCGGCAGGAAGCGAAGTCTTCCTGTTCCTCAACTCGATGTCTGATTCAGAAGAGTCCGGATTAGGCGTAGAGGCGCCATCCATGCTGTAATGGGGTATCCTCCGTTTTCGGTAGTGGTCAAGCGCTCCGGCCAGGTGCATGGGAATATATTGTTGGTGGTGAAGGTGAAAGTGAAAGTGACAATGATGTATTTGGTAGTAGGGAGAGGGGGACTGCTCTGTATATTATAGGAGGTCAAGTTTTTGTTGCTAGGACGTGTAGGTGTTGGGTTCTGGGAGTCAAAGGGTGTTAGAAGAAGCAAGAGACGAGGAACAAACGTGGTTATAAATTACCAGGCGGCGTAATTCATCTCAGCAAGACTCACCTTCTCTAAAAGCAAACAAAAACGTCAAGCACAATTCGTTTCAAGCCAAGTATCCGGTTCATCCCGAATTGATTCATAAAAGACGGAAATTACGATTGTGTGTTGGTTTTGAAGTAGCAATGTTGAAGAAGGGGCATGTGTGGCGGAGGAGGAGGACATCTGCTCTTCACATGGAAATCTCCCAACCTTTGCCAACCTTTGGAGATAACAGGCTTCTCTTATCATGAATCCTACTAAAGATTTTTAACACAAAATTTCACATATTACCAGTTCACCCTCTTTGTATTTGGTGTTGCAGGGTGGTGGCATATCCAAATTGTCTTTACAGCTCGGCCGACCAGGGACTGCTTCACTCTCTAGGCAAGAGCGATTTTGTTTGCTAAAATCGGGATATAAAATCCCGAACATCCGGTTAAGGTTTCATTCCCCTCATGAAGAGGAAATTGCGATTCTCTATCTTCGATGTTGGTGTTGTTTGTGTGAGCGTGTCGTCGACTCCCCCTCCCCGCCCTCAGTCCTTTGCACAAGCAGAGCTTGTCAGTAACTTGCATTGGATTTCACCAGATTGTTAGACTAGATGATTTATATAACATAGCAATATAATGAGGCAATTGTTTATGCAGTTATTGAGTTGGGTGTGACAAAGAGAAAAAAAGGTCTCTCAGTTGTTTCTTATCAGCCGACCTTGTCTTTAAGCATGTCTATCTGGTCTCTCCCCCCGCCCCCTCTTGTGCCCCCTGGTTCTCTGGACAGTATACAGTAGAATATGACCTGAGGCTTACAATTCCTGGAATAACATCAGTCAATACCCCTGTGACTTTTGCCTTGGTAGGTACATAGGTGGGCGTGCAGAGCCATAAGTGAATTTGAAGTAAAGAGCTGAAACTTCCAAGGTGACGGCTTAATCAGGATAGGTGTGACATCAAAACATCTGCTTTATAAAATTTGGAATGTGAACTGGATGGAGATTTTGCTCGTCATGGTGGAGGGACCAGGCTCGACTTGGACTCACCGCCTCTACGAAGTAGGAATGGATGATATGTTCAATGAACTATTACATGTTCAGAGTCTAATTTCATATACTGGTGGGTGCATTATACTGTGTGAAACTACCAAGGTTGGCAAGAGAGTGGTCATGTTGTCGGTGCAATTCGAATGGTTCTCTCACGTTGCATACAGCAGGGAGCAGCGAGCTCGGTAATCTCAGGCATGTCGTATCAGGCTGCACACCAAACAAGAGCTTATTGTATCTCTCCTAGAACACCACTTCACATCCTGACACAACCCTGCCGGGCAGCCCATGTGGTGATCTAGTCAGTCGCTGAGGAAATGTTGCCAACCACTTCACAAAGAAAAAGGCATATTTGTGGCTGCGGGAGAGGCGCAAAGTTGACCGCGAGGGCTTGAAGATTGTCTAAGATGGGTTTCCGAGGGATTGGAGTTGACAGCTGAACTGCCACACAGTAGATTGGATATGGTCAGACTCTGTGGTACCCTTGGGGGCAGGAAGCCTCCATCCAGCACAGCTGGACACATGTGGACTCGGTAAAGGGCAAGAAGCATTATTGGGCGGACAGCCGCAGGCATAATATATGCAGGGGATGCGACAACGGGAGTTGCGAATTGCAGACTGGAGCATCTGGGGGATCGACTTCCAGGAGTTGCTGGGCAGTGCAGTACTTTAGTATCAAAATACGTATGTGGCAGAACCATCAACAGAACAATGGTACTATAGCACCTAAGGTTTGCAACGTGATGCAGTATCGAAACATTGGAGACCCTACTATGGTGCGCAGTTATACCATATGTAGTAGAATGAGGTTGGACTAGCGATGTCGATCTATTCGGGAGGCCCCTGTCTCTACAGGGTGGCACCATGGCGCCAGGGTGGCAGTGTGGCAGGGTGCCAGAGTGCAGCGATCTGAAAGCAGGGGTGCCTGCCTTAGTGCAGTCTCCGTCGGCCCGTGGGCTCCTTCCCCCCAGTTCCTGGCCTTACCGGTAGTGGCCTGATGACGCTTTTCTGGAAGGGGAACTGGGACCGCAGATACTACAAAGTACTATCGTACGGATCAGGCACTCAGGGACTATCTCATCAGAGGGTTTCGTATGTCATGGACAGAAACAGGCGGTCGAAAAGAGTACACGTGGACAGGCAGGATCAAAGCTGATGAGACTGACGAGAAGTCTGGGAAGGAGGGAGTCCGACGAACCTGCCCCCACTAGAGTTGGGTGACGGACGGGTCGAGTGGAGCCCGAGCCCGAGCCGAGCCTTAGCGACCACGGGAAGGAACGCGGATACCCACCTCCCCGGACGGAAAGAACCAGAGACACCATCCGCAACCGCATGGGCGCAGCTGTCGGCCCAAGAATTTGGCTTCCGTTCTCTCGTGCATCTCGTCAACTCGCCAGCGCAGTTTACCAAACGAAATGAAGATGCAAACATCCTTTGCCGCCACCGTCACGCACTATCGATCTAGCTGAAGATCTAAGCAGCCCATCCGCATCCGGGCGATCTGCCAGTCCAGAGCAGGCAAACCTTGACGCGACGGCGCCCCTTGGCAGACGCCCATTTCACCTGTGATACCATCTTTTCATCCCGGCGCTACACATACTTCGATACTATGTACAAGTACACGGCTCGGCGCACATCTCCACAGCTCGGTTGGGGATTGCCCGTCTCTGGAGCCTTGACCGAGCAGTGTGGGCAATAAGAGAAGGGTCCGCCGATCAATTCATGGACCCCGATCACGCCAAAGCCTGGCTCCGTTTGCTGGCCCCCAGGTTGACTCGTTGCGTTCCTTCGACTCATCCCTCTTGGGGTCCAGACCTCCTGGCAGGTTTGCGGATCCTTCTTGCCTAAGTGCCTACCAAGTACTCATCCTCTCGACTCAGCCCCCGCCTTTGAACACACGCTCGTCAGCTCGCGCCATGATGCAACCTCGCAATCGGAGCTGCGAAGGTCGCAAACCTAGTCGCGTTGCAAAATTCGGTGATCTTTCTATTTTTCGCCTTACCCTGCGAGTCCAAGACTACGGAACCTCGGCCCAAGGCTACCTGCCCACGACCACACCACGTTTGTTGTTTACGGTTGCGGCACGCCACGCCAATGGTTAGAAATTCCAAATCTACGATGAACTATCCAACTTCCGGAGAGGATCGAGCTACCCCCCCCCCAATCCTTCGGCCGTGCAAGTACGACCTCACCCTGAAGTTTCGTTCCTCTCTACTCTGGTAGAACTTCCACGGAGCAGGGCCACCGGGAATAACTTCACCGGCGCCGGCCGTCTCGGGTGGACAGGGTGTACGTGACAGGGCGTATCTTCAAAGAGGCAGCTAGAAGCTATGTGTGTCATTTTTGAGACCAACGGAGAGACTCCATTTTAACGAATGGCATCGCGCGTCATGACCTATGCGAACATGGTCCATCGAATTTGAAGCACTACCACAGTCGGATGCGGCACCAGGACCACGTCCTCAACCCTTGCTGCACGCCGCATGCGGAAAGACTCCTTCAGCGAGTTCGCAATCGACCTGCGGCTTCTCCATTCTTCCATTCGTTGCCAGGTTGCCCAGCGCCGAACAGCTCTGCTCATCTCCTTGGACGGGGCATTTGCCTCACAGCCTCACTTACCAGGCGACCAGCAGCAGATCCGGACGCCGCGGATGGTTTGGTTGAAAAAATAATTTTCATCAAAAGAAGGCCCGGCTAGGTGCAGCAGGAAGTGTACCATGTACATCCGTATCGAGACATGCGCTCGAATCTTCGTGGGTGTACCAAAGCGGCTGCTCTTTGACCTGCAGCCATCGCCGCTAGGGTTACGTTGGATCCATTTCAATACATTTGCAGCCATCAGGCCTGCACCACTGGTGGGAACGCTGATCCTGTCTCCTGTCAGATCTCGGAGAAATTGTCAGACAGAAACCCTCCTGCAGGGGAGTTCCTGTTGAGCAAACAGCCTCCTCCGCCTTAAGCTCCAGGGCTAGCGACTTAGCACAGCTCGCTCTCATACGGTTTCTGTTTGTGGTACATGGGACGGGAGTCGTTTGCGAACCCTACCTCTTCCAACAAATGTTTCTCTCTTTCCTTAGCGTCCAGCCAGTGTTCATAGATACGCTAAGTCTACACGCCCCAAGTCGAATTTGCCCGACCAACCTGCACCTCGAACAAAACCTGCGTTTTTCCAGCTCATGCCGTTCTTGCTTGAGCATCTCACGCGTTGAGCCGTTATTAAGCCCTGGCTTCGCACGCAGCAATCCAGGAGGAAGCTGGCCGCCCCATCTCATTTGGCGCGCAGGAATCCCACCTTGTTGACTTTCTTCCTTTTTCCTCCTCGCGGCCATTTATTTTCCACTAGTCCTCATCTTCCTTTTTTTTTTCTCTTGGTCTATTTTAGATCTCTCACCCAGCCGCTGCCCCCCGCCCCCAATTTCAGATATCATCGACGACTCTTCACATCTCGCCCTCCTCTCCTCAACCGAGGATTGTTTACGTTTACCTTCGCGAAGATAAAATTTTTAACCTTTTACTAGACTCCGCCATACAACAGCAACAATATTTGACACGATCTCAGCTTCGCCCACTGTGTCGGAATTAGCATTGGGCCACTCTGCATGGCCTCCTACTCGCAGCAATGGGTCTTCTGAAGATCTGGTCCTGGCGGCCTGGGAAAGCTCAAGCCAGGCAAGACGTGGTGCAGGCGCAGCCGGTAACACCGCTACAAAGTAGGTCGAGTACCACATTGTATCATCGCACTGCGAAGCTTGCTCACGCTTCGACTCTGTAGAGACACGATCCAGGGCTGTGGGTGCAGCCGAGGCCTCTATTCCGCCATGTCATTCCGAGTCTCAACCCTTGACAGCTTCCCTGAACCAGACAGAGGTTGACATTTTGGCGCTATCACCATTGATCCCAACCTTTCACGGAGGACTCTTCTTCGACGAGCGGCCAGGAAGTGCAGGCAGTAGCAGCTTCTGCAGTGTGAACGGTGACCGGCCGAGGGTAACACAGCGACCAAAACGGGAGCCACGCCGGCCGCCGGTGTCGTTTCGCAACCCCAGATCACGGAAGCGCAAGCCGTTCTCGGTCAATCAAGACTCGTCTCAATTCGGAGGAATCGAGAGTGATACTGGGTCCTTCAGGGAGAGTCGTAGGCGAAGTGGATCGTTTACCAAGAGACGATCCAGAGATCTGCTGGATGCCGTTCAAGACATCAGGCCGCTCGACTTTCGAAGCCGCGTGCAAGCTACCGGAGCGAGAGACTATGGTGAAGACGTCGCGGACCGCAACATCCATCTATCCAGGACCGTATCAACTCCAAACCTGTACAGCAAATTCCGCTCGGATTGGGAATCGGATTGGGGATCGGATTGGGGCGCCTCTGCTCAACCAGGTTGGCCTGGGCCTTTGGATAAGCGTGCCAACTTACTCAACGAACACTACGGCTCAACGGCTCGAGATACACCGTCACCAACTGATTTTGGCGACCCGGGTTCTTTCACAGGGAGGAACAAAAACAGACTCTCCCTTAACACCTACATACCCAGCGGTCTTGTGTCTCCTGTTCTACACACACCACGCTCAGCTGTCACGACGCCTGGATCCTGTGAAGGAACCGTACCCGGTGATGTCAACCCGCCTCACGCCGGACCTGAAACATCATCTCAACAGCACCAAAAGTCGCCTACAGGGAGCAATTCTTCAATAAAAAGATCCCCCACCGTGACTCGGACCCCCATTGCCGAACAGGATGACTCGCAACCAGAGCAGACCGACGAGGAAGACGACTTCGCAGATGCGCAGGAATTTAGTGATACCTTCACGTCGGACTGCTCGAGTCAGCAGAGATCGGGCGCCAGCGGCGGTCATGTATCAGCCGAGGCAGCCGCGAGATGTAGCCACGGGACTTTCAGGTCCTCACGGGCCTCGTCCGTGACGAGCCAGCAGCCGTCTGTGGATTTCATACCCCTGGGCTACCCGAGGCTGCAAGGTAATGTCAAGGCCGATATCAGCGGCCTGAGCGACAGTGATGACGACCCCAGGGGGAGGTCGCAATCTCTGCGTAAGCCGCAAACATTACTTTTGTGTCGTCTTGACCCCAGTGACTCACTGACATTTCCAGGCTCCCATCGGCCCTCGGCATTCAACAGCAGCCAAGAAACCCACAACCGACCCAGGACGAGGAGCCTGCTCTCCACGCCCTCAGGCCTCAAGACCCTCGTGGAGATCGACAAGCAGACTCTCCCCGCGCGCAGCAGCAGCAGCACTCAGGACTGGGCCCTCTCCACACCCTCGAATGGCTCGGCTTCCAGCTCGTCCAACGGCCTCTACTCCGGCGCCAGCGCCGGCCTGCGGCCCGTGTCGAGGCACACCAAGGCAACGTCGATCGACTCCATCCAACGACCACCATCATCCCAGAGCTGTCTTTCTGCAAAGTACGGCCAGAGCGCTGGTGAGTGGTCACCCACGACGACGCGGTCGACAGACTTCAATATGAATGACTACATCTCGAGCGATGATGATAGTTTTACCACGGAGAAACGACGGCGGCGGCCGTCGGGCGAGGGCGAAGAGGAGTTGTTATTCAAGGATGGATATGGACTCACGGGGGTAGCGTTGCCTGGCCTAATGGAGTCGATGATGGCTGCCGATGGCCCGTCCCCGTCGCCTGTGGTGGGTCATCGGAAAAGCCACTGGGCGAACCCTCCGGCGTCGGCTGAGGAAGAGAGTGAAAGCGACGATGACGCAGCTGACGTTGCGGACATCGAGGACGACCGGCTCAGTGAGGGTCTGGATCTACCCCACGCGCTGCTGTGGCACCTGCAGAGCAGCCCCGGGCATGAGGTCCTAGGGACGTTCGGGAGGCACTCGAGACGGCCACAGGGACACACCAGCAACACGCTCATACCAGACTCGCTCACGAGCGGTGACCCGGCCGGCCCCGTCCAAACGAATCCGCTCGCAACGTCAACAACGAACAACAACGCGGACACGATGGACGACGAAGGTCGCTCGCTGTCTCGAGGGCAGACGAGGCTCTCCGCCCTGGGGACATTGCACGGACGGAATCTGGACTCGGCGGTGTGGTTGGACAACCTCCTCCACTCCAAGGGTGCCAGGTGCGCCAGCAGTAAGAAGGAGCCCGCGGCGAGTCTGACCGAGGAGAAATTCGACCCCGCTGCGGCCGCCTGGCTCAGGAAAGAAGCCAAGGCGCGCAAGCGAGCCGACGAGGCGAAGGCGATTCGCGAGAGGCGGGTGACGAGGGGACTCGGAGAGGATGATGCCCGTGCTGTGCTGACGGCGGAGAGCGATGCGGAGTCGGACCGGGGACGCACGAGGGTGAGAGGCGGAACGGGGGAGGGCGTGGATGTTGTTGAGTAGGGTAGGCGGGTCATCTGCGTTGGGTTCCGAGCTCCCAGGTTTTTTATTTGTTGCTTTGTTTCGCAGGCTTTTGTACACACCCTCTTTCCCTCCCTCCCTCTCACTCTCTCACTCTATCTTTCTCTTTTGCGACAGCGTTTTGGCAAGCATTAGCGTTTGTGATCTGGTATCGGGGCAGGCAGGACGGTCGGGGCAGGTAGGACGGTAGGGACATAGGTCAGGTGATTGGCGAAGTATTCATTGGAGGAAGGCTGCATGCCATCAGGCTTGGCTTGGACAGTGGACTTTTTGGGCATCTTGTTTAGACAACTAAAAGACTCTTTACCATAATATGGGTACTGTGAGCTTTCGAGATTGAGGTGCATAGCATCGTATCCAGTGGCCAGAGATATTTTACTCCGCCTGGTAATCTTGGGTGCTAGGCTTTCGAGCATCCTACATTGTATGAAGAAAACTGTTGCAGCTTTTATAGCTATATTAACAGCCTAAAAACCAACAACCACCTCGCCAGGTATCGCCACCTAAGACCATGAAGGCACTATGTATCCTCCAGGCATTGACAAGTCTCTCCAGTCTCCTTGGCTAACCGGCAATAGTACTCATGTATGGGTTGACATAATAATCGTCAACCTCGAACACAGCTCAGACGCGCAGAATCTTCCCGATCCATTCGCGTTGTGATCACCGGCGGTGGGCTCTCGCCGGTGCCCTTGGTTTTTCGGGTGTCTTTTTTTTCTTTCTTTTTTGACATCATGCGCTTCTTCTCTATAAGCATTTAGATGTTCTAGACTAGAGCGGTAGAAACGGGCTGCTGTGACAAGTGTATGGTGGGTATGGCTTGCGGCATAAACTGATTCTCAACGTTGTTCGAACTTCGAAGACGTGGCTGGGAAATGCTGTTGCTGGATGACCTTCCAGCTGCTTCCGTATGACGCGAATGCCCGAGGGAGTAGTTGATTCTGGGTCTATTAACGGACATCTCGTGGCTGATGATGTGGAGGGGCCCACGCAACCTACTTCTTCCTCTCGCTATAGTTGATGATCGAGGCTCGCGTCCAGAGAGTGGTACTATCTCTTGGAGCATTCTGTCAAGGTTACAGATCCGTCAGTTATGCTCACGATGAGGCTTGGTGTTTATTCCGACGTCTTTTTTTTTTATTAGTTTCTGGCACTATCCGACTCCTATGTTCCCGACAGGTTGGTTCATACTTCGAGCCAGATCGAGAGGCAAAAAAGGGACGACCGGAGGAGTCAATACGTACGATCTGTCACGATACAGCGTAGGCAGGCTCAATAGCACAGTGGGCAGATATAGTATATTTATAAATGTTTCGTAAGTGCAAAATCAACAGAGGCAAATGGCCTCAGCTCTGAGATCCTTCCTTGCCAAGAGTCCGGTAGAATCATGGCACAAATGCTAATTTCTTTCAGCTACAGCTGCAGCTACATCCCACGAAGACGGACGGGAACTGCCAACGCCGCTGCCCTCCTCCACGCTGTGGGCAAGGACACTGGGATTGATATTGTTCCATACACCATCTGGACTGCAGGAGGCCCTTGAGTCGGGCATCGAGTCCAGCATCTCTGCGTTCCGATGATTTGAGAACTGCGTCTTTTTTCGTATCTTTCTTTCCATTATCCTATATTATCTACACTTCCTCGGCTCATTTCTTTATATAGCTACACGGCATACAAATGCCTAGGACCTAAACGGTAGTCTTCTTGACTGTGTTATTGTGTTGGTATAACTTATAAGCAATCCAAATAAAATTTGTCGACTCATTCGATTTGCAATTTTCAAGGTCCATGATCGTGGCATCATATCAGTAGGAGTAGACAACCAATTTGGAAAGCATATTGGAATGAAGAGCAAAAAGAGGGAAAATCAACATGGGCCCAAACTCAGTTGCTCGGCTCTTGATTTGCTGTCGTTTGACGTTTGGGAAAACTTCTTCACTCAACACACTTGACTTTGATACACATATAGCTAGTTACGGGTCGGGTCCAACGGAGAAGGGAAAACAAATCCGAACAGCAGTATATGCGACCTACAGGTGTATATCCGAGTCACTGAAATGGGCAACCGGTCTTAACGGCTCAGGGCTTTACAATCACGGTAGTGATGGAAGTCTGGAAAGCTGTTGAGGGTGGTTGTTATCTATTAGAAAGAGTAGGTACGAAATGCAGTAGCAGTAGCTGCCCTATATAAAGGCCAGCCCAGTTCTGCTACTAGCCGTAGACCGCCTGCCAAATCTAGACTAGTATATAGTTCCTTTATTCAAGCCTTTGTTCACAAGCAAACTAGGTGGCCAGGCGGCCACTGAATGAAATCCACTACTGAAAGGAATCCATAAGGGTACGTATTATCATCCCTTTGTAAGCACACGGATTGACACCGTCTTCCTATTTTACTGTGGCCTATCATATGGCTTAGTCTAGGCCTCTTTCTCAGACGGCCGACTGGGTGGCGCTAGGGCATATATGGAGGAAGCTGAGCAGGATTACGTTGGGTTGGATTGTTCGGAGGCTTCGGCTTAACCGGGGCTTATGCCAGCTGTCATCATTCGCGCAGATGTTCAGGAGTGTCTTCTGTTTATACCCATCGGAGTTGAACGACTGCGAAAATAGTATCACCTTCCCAATGCCTTCCAGCTTCCGAGATTTTATAGGACGTTTCAAGTTGTCACACAAAAAGGAACCGCACAGCTTAATCGACAAGCCATTTGACCCCTTCGACCCCACTCACGATGCACCCAAGCAAATCAACTTTCCGGACATTCTGGACCTCGATACGATGATCACAGAGGTCAAAGAGATACTCTTTCGTATCGAACATGACTTCAGGATCTCTTCATCGTCGCCCTTCCTCATCACCTGTGAGACCTGCATAGAATGCATCTACTCAGAGACACCTGAGACCATCGGAACACTTGAGTGGTTCAACATGGCAAGGAGAGCCCAACTCGACGCGGACGGCAACGGAGAACTGTCCTTGTGCTACATATGCTGGGCTGTTCTTCGCCTTCGCCTGCATTGGGACAAGTGGTCTGTTGGAGAGCCTGTCCCGTCGTCTCAGTACATGACTCTATCGCAATGGCGGACTCGTAAAAATCTCGGAGACCCAGCTTCATATACGCTGTTCTCGCGTGACAGGATCGCATTGGGACCCCAGATGCCAATAAAGGAAACAATCGGCATGCGGGGCTTGGCAAACCTCAACGCCCGTGTTGTATCCAAGACGACCCCAAAGTTCGACATGATAGCAAGCTGGATCCGAGAGTGCCAGACTGCGCATGGAAAGACGTGCCGACAGCCTCTTATCGAGGTGGGCATGGACAGAGACTTGACGCTCATTGACGTCGAGCAGCGCTGCCTGGTGAAGGCGCCCGGCAAGACTCGTTATGTCACGTTGAGCTACGTGTGGGGCAAAGAATGGCAACTTCTACACGTTGATTCCAACCACGAAGTGCTGTTCCGTCCCGGTGCCTTGGGCGGCGCAGGCAGCGCTGAGTTGGCGGAGAAATCCAGCGCGCCCCTCGGCAAGGTTGTGACTGATGCCATGGCCGTCACCTCCGGGATTGGGGAGCGATATCTGTGGATCGATGCTCTCTGCATCAAACAGGATGAAGGTGATGAAAAGGCTCTGGAACTCATGAGGATGGCCAGCATATACAACTGTGCAGTCGTCACGATCGTCCCCATCGACAGTGCTTCTGCACACTCGCCGATACCCGGACTCGGCCTTGCCAACCGTGGGGAGACGTCCGTTCCCGTTATTGCTGGGCTATCCATCGCAGTGAGAAGAAAACTGAATAGGATTATCAGAGACTCTGTGTACAATACCAGAGGCTGGTGCTTTCAAGAGGCTTTCCTATCGCGAAGGTCACTCTACTTCTCTGATCAACAAGTCTTCTTTCGGTGCCAAGATAGCACCCAATCGGAAGACCTATTGGCTCGTGCCTTTGGGCAGGATGAAGCATATCAATTCCAAGCGAGACTCCGGAGCAGCCAAGGCGAGGGAAACACGGAAGGCATGTCTACACTCGAAGCCCTCGAAGCATCGCGACAAGAATTCCGAGAGCTCCGCACTCATAAAGCTCAAAGCAATTTCATGCGATCGTATAGTCGTACTTCCGAGGAGTACTGGGGCCGGGCGCTGAGTGTCAATGAAGACGTGATGGACGCATTTTCTGCCATCTCAACCACGCTCGAGACGCTCCTCGACACGCACATCTGGGCCGGCCTACCAGAAAAATTCTTTCATCACTTTCTGCTGTGGGAAATTCAACTGCGCAAACAACGTGGTGACGATGAGTGGGTTTATCCTCAGTCGTCTCGCCAGACACTGCAGTCTGCCGGGAATGATTTGATTCCGAGCTGGTCCTGGATGGGTTGGCGTGCGTACTGCGCCAACAAGCACGAGGATGCCTTTTTCAACTCTGGACTCTCCTCCTCCATGATGTTCACGGCCGCCTCAGGTCCCCGAGGCCTCGTACCGCTCATTGCCGGGCTGCATATTGAATTACGTGGAGAGATCCGGCCCGTCGAGGTCCTCGGTGCGGTCTACGATCAAGATTTGGAGGACCCTGTGCCCTGTCCACATCTCGGACTTCGTCCAAGTATCTCAAAACCATTGGCCAACCTCATCGTTCCACCGGCTCACAACGTTCTCCGATTCTGGGCGCGTGTCGCCAAGCTGCAGTCACTCGGCATCCGGTTCGCTGCACACCCAGAGCCACGCACTGCGGACGACCCGAATTTGTGTGTGATGCGCACGATCTTCGATTCCGAGTCCCGGCGGTGCGGTAGGTATAACGGGATCGCGGTGAATGATACGAAGTGCTCTATCTACCCTCGTACTTATGTTGTTGTTCTGTCGTGCACGGTGTGGAACGACACAAAGGTCAAAATGCATCGGGTTCTTCCGGAGGAACGAATTTTTGACAGCCCTCCATATGAGATCGACTACTGGAAGTCGTTGAATTTTATGTTGGTGTTTTCGGCGGAGGATGGGAGCGTTTGTGAACGGTTGGGGCTGGGTGAGATTCATGTCGATGCTTTTGCCAGGGGAGTACAAGAAAATGAGTTTGTTCGGTTGCAGTGAACCTTTTGAAATCAATACAGGAAGATTGTAGTTCTCCAAAACCCAGGAACGTACGATTCAGTGCGGTATTTGGCTCGTTCCGTGTGCGGGCTGTGTTCTTCTCCTGCTGCGTAAAGAAGTTAGAAGGTCTGTTTATTATAATATTACTATAATGGCTCGGTCACTTCCTTCTCGCACATGGGAGAAGGGCTTCGTCACGCCGGCAGTTCATTCCACTCCCGGATGGATGAGCAGAGAATACCACGTTGACGAGGGAGGCTGTGAGACTCACTATGAGGTGCCGCTTGGCAGCCGAAAAACCAACTTCTGTCGAGGGCAACCAGCACGGAATCAGCGCGCTTCGAACCTGGCCTCACTTATACAACGGCACGGCTTCTCCAGGAAGAGCAAATCCAGATTATGGTCCCCAGAGTCCAAAGTCGATGTCCTCATATGCGGTGGTGAGTAACAGTTTCGAAGGCGGCATTTTTTCGGCTGATGGGCATGTGGCTAACGTGGAAAGGTGGCCCGTTAAGGTTCGGACTTGAGGTCGCAATGAATCTTGCTCGGCAGGGCGTGAGCTTTCGCATAGTCGGTAAGCAGTTTAGTTGCTCTTCTGTTGGTCAGATCCAAGCATACGATCATGGCATCACTCCCTGTGAGACGCTGGATCAACTAAACAAGATTATGGCCCCTTGGAAAGTTGAGTTCTCGTCCGCCATGAGCTGGTTTGCTGTCTGGGCAGATATGCCGCCCCCTGTTTCTCTGCTTCTGCTCTGAGCTCCTCGACCACAAATTTCACTGTCGTTCATGAAACATACTGATATGCGGTTCTCAGTCAACGAGCGTGTGGCTCGACACTTTTCGAGTCCAGACCAGCGTGTTCATATTGGGGGTGACGCCGCGTAGGTCTCCATATCATGACTATATCATGCCTTTGTAGGCAACCTGTTTAACTAACCTCTCGGTGTTGATGCCTGGCATACCTAGCCACGTACACAGCGTTCTAGGCGCTTTCGGCCTCAACTCGTCCATTTATGACGCCGCCAATCTCAGCTGGAAACTCTCCCATATCAATACCCATTTCCTCTTTTACAGTGATGTAACTTTTATGATCCCATGACCATGACCCATGTGTATCTGTGTATTAGATGTGTGTGATGTTTATTCTTCACCTTTGCACTGGCAGATACAGATGAGACGTGGATTCAAGAACAAGAATGGGCTCACAAGGAACCCGCCCATTCAAGACAACCTTAACGTAGAACTTGCGAGTACCATGTAACAAATCAATCCACGACATGAGGGAAGGCATTACTCACAGTGCGGCGGAAACGACAGGTCCCTCCCTATCATACAATGTCGTTTAAGTCCAAGCAAATTCAAATGATTTTTATCCTGCCTGCCGGTACCTTCGTGAAAGTCGCAACCAATCCCAGAACCTTGAGGTAGTTGTTTTTCAGCTATGAGGGAATTACATTCAGTGTCAACAGTGAGCGGATGTATTCGTAATATCACCAGCTTCCTCACTCCCACGGGGGAGTCCAAGGCGTTCGATAGCCGGGCAGAGGGGTACTGTCGGGGCGCAGGGCGCGAGCTTGTTGGTTTGAAAAAAAAAAAAATACTCTGCCGCCGTTGCTGACGGCGATGATATCCACGGCGTCCTCGTCGGCTCGGCCGCGAACCAGAACAAGAACAACGTCTCCCTCACTGTCCCGGTTTCCCCGTCCCAGTCAGCTGGGTACCGTTGCGCCCTACAGCGGGCTGGCATGGATGCAGGAAAGGCCTCCTTCGTTGAGGCCCACGGCACTGGGACACGTAAGGGCGATCCGATTGAATGCGCCAGCATCCGAGAGGTCTTTGGTAACCACAAGTCTCGCACTCTACCAGAGGCTGCATCAGGCGTTGCGGGTCTCATCAAGGTTATTTTGATGATGAAGCACCACACGATCCCATGGATTGTTGCCCTGGCACTCGCTCACCGTCACAATCCTAGTCTGCCAAACTCGTGCACAGGAACAGCCAAGTCGCTGGCTGAGCTCCGCCGAAAGCTGAACAGAGTGACGAGAACTCCAAGTTCCCCGGCCCAGGCAGCTGGTAAATGTCATTCTCGAACCAGGCCCGTCGTACTGGTATATCTATTTACACAGTGCCGTTAACAGAAAGAGAGAAAAAAACAATAGCCAGACCTTAGACTAGAGTTAGTGGCTGACGTCGAGATCATGAGAGCTTCACAAGCTCTCTAGATAGGTAAGCAAGACTACAAGTGTTAAATAGTTGGCCCTCCTGCCGACTAAGTTATACTAAGCAAGATAGGATATACTCAGAACTCTAGACTAGAAGCGAATTCGGAGAGTTTCATGTAGACTAGACCATTTCGAGGTTGCTCACTCACCCAATATCAGAATATAGCTTTTATATACAACATATATCCACATACACACCGGGGTACCTCCCCTTTGAAAAGGGCCGACGCGAGCGGAACAAACGTAGGGGGGTAAGAAGACGGGGCCGGCCTGGGCTGTTATAGATGCTTCGGACAGACGGAGCCACGTCTTTCATTCGCACTATGCCCTGAGTCGCAAAAGAAAGTGCTTGTACGGGGGGTGCCGACCAGGTGACAACCCTCATGCCAAATGCTACCCTTAAGCAGCCCTACACTTCCCCAGTAATCCCTCCCACGGCTTCAACGTCACCGTCCCGCTCACCGCCCTGCCCTCCGCCTTCCCCTTCCCGTACGTGGTCGCCACCCAAGACTCGACCGCCGTCCCCTCGGGCAGAGTCCAGCTCTCCTCCCCACCCGAGAAGTTCAGCACAACCACCCACTTCTCCTTGGTGTCCCTGCTGCTCGTCCGCAGGTACGCGTAGACCTTCTCGTCGTCCGCGGACACGTCCTCAAAGTCGCCGTACACGAAGACGTCCTTGTGCTCCTTGCGGTCCTGGAGCGCACGCTGCCACCACTGCCAAGGGGAGAGCTCGGACCCGGACGCGAGGTCCATCTGCGCCGTGGCGTTGACGGTCTCGTAGTCGTCCATGACGCGCATCCAAGGCGTGACCGACGCCGGGCAGAACCCCGCGTTCGCAGAGGCGTCCCACTGCATAGGCGTACGGGCATGGTCTCGTGCTTTCCTGTGGTGGGGCGTCGTCATCGTCATCGTCAGCGCTCAGGGGGAAAAAAACTGCCCCCATCTCCTCGCAGGACACAACGGAGGACAAGGGGAAATGAAGACTTACGCATCGATGATGGCCCTCCCATCCTGGATCTTCAGCTCCTGCACTTTCTTCCAGTAATTAATCGTCTCGATGTCCTTGAACTCCCCGACGTCCCACTCCTTGGGACAGTTGCGCATCCCAATCTCCTCGCCCTGGTACACAAACAGCGTGCCGCCCAGCGTCGTCTGCATCAGCGCCAGCAGCCGCGCCGACCGGTCCCTGTACTCGTCGCTGTCGTCCGCGTACCGCGAGATGCTGCGCGGGTTGTCGTGGTTCTCGATGAACACGCTGTTCCAGCCATCCTTCCGGATCATGGCCTCTTGCCACCGCGAGATGATGCCCTTCATCTCCCGCACCGTCCACGGCCGCAGCGTCATGCGCACGTCGTACCGATCGATGTCCACCACGTCGAAGATGAAGATCATCCGCAGCTCCCCGCTCCCGGCCCCCACCGTGCGCAGGATCTCCTCCTCGTCGCTCACGCCCGGCATCTCCCCGACCGTGATGGTGTCGTACCGGCGCAGCACGCTCTCGTGCATCTCGCGCATGAACTCGTGCAGCCGCGGCCCGTTGACAAAATGCTTCCACGCCGGCTGCCACCGGTGGCCCTCGCCCCGCGGCAGCACCACGTCCGCGTCCGGGTACCCGGGCACCTTGGAGATCATGTTGATGACGTCCATGCGGAAGCCGCTGGCCCCGCGGTCCAGCCAGAACCGCATCACGTCCCACACGGCCTCGCGCACCTCGGGGTTCTCCCAGTTGAGATCGGGCTGCTCGGGCGTGAAGAGCGACAGGTAGAACTCGCGCGAGCCCGCGTCCCACGTCCACGCCGAGTGGGCCTCGCCGAGGATCTGCGCCCAGTTGTTGGGCGGGATCGGCGTGCCGTCCGGCTCGAAACCCCTGGCCGGCTGCCAGTGGTACCAGGCGCGCTTGGGCGAGGTTCGGGAGGAGCGCGACTCCAGGAACCACGCGTGCTCGTTGGACGTGTGGTTCACCACGAGGTCCATCATGAGACGCATGCCGCGCTTCTTCAGCTCGGCGAGGAGTTCGTCCACGTCGGCGAGCGTGCCGTAGCGCGGGTCGATGTCCTTGTAGTCCGCCACGTCGTAGCCCATGTCAGCCTGCGGGGATTTGAAGATGGGGCTGGGCCAGACGACGTCCACGCCCAGAGACTTCAGGTAGTCTAGGCGTGATGTGATGCCCTTCACGGTGCCCCATCCCGGGACGGTGGCGTCTGGGGACGATTGGAAGGATGAGGGGTAGATCTGATAGACGACGGATTCCTTCCACCACTTGGGCGTGGTGAAGGAGTTGCTGCCCCAGTTGGGGGTCATCTTGAGAGAGAGAGAGAGAGAGAGAGAGAGATGGTGATCTGTTTCAAGGGCTGAGAAGAATGAGGTGAAGAGTTGGCGATGTCTGCTGGAGACCTGTCGTCCGTCAACACAGGAAGGAGGCAAGATTACGAACGAGTATGCATGGGACGCCAAGAGAGGGTTTGCTGAGAGACAAAAGGTAACTTGTAAAGCCCAATCTATATCACACCAACAGCAAGCTTGTGAAACTGCAGAAGCGCAGCAGCGCAGCCTCGCCTCCCCGGACCCGACGCACGAGTCGTTATCCACTCGGCCCGGGTGCCGCTCCGCAACTTTGTCCGAGAAATAGTCCGACCTTGGCGACGGATGCGGTCACCCTCGCGGCTGGCGGGCGGGAGGGCGTCAATGCAGTATGCACTCTGCCGATCTCCGCATATTTGAGACACCCCGCTCGCGCGCAGGGCGGGATCGGCGCCCAGTAAACGTCGCGGGACGTGGTATTCTCCTCCATGTGAGCAGCATCGCGACACCAGCCGAACTTCACCGAATATGCGCGCGCATGGACGACAAAAGCCAGAGGCACGTGTCGAGCCAAGCTAACGCCAAAGGACGCCGTCTCGAATGTGTCCCAAACCAAAGACGGCGGGAGAGCCATCATCAATTCGATCTCTCCTCTTCACCCACACAAGTGGGAGGGAGAGGTCCAAAGCCACCACTTCTCAAATCTGCGAGACTACATGCCAAAGTTGGAACACCATCCCGTCCAACTAGATTCAACGCCTCTCGTCCCACCCATTGATCCCCATCCTGCCAGAACCGTATGTATGGTACAAAATGCATCGACTGCTCGCAAAATGGATGCTCTTGTTCTCGTCCGTGTCTCATCTCGCCGGTACAAGTGAAATCCTCCATCTCAGATTCTCGCAGAGCAGACTGGTCGCTGGTCTCATCGCTCCATCCAGGGGCACGTCGACTTGATCCGGAAGGCCACCAACGCCTGCTATTCTTCTCGCGAGCAGAACATCCGGTCAAATCGTAGCCCGAGGAATATAAATAGAGCATGACGACCAGCGTATCCGGAGCATCCATCGCCTAGTTACCATAGCTTAAAGGCAGCATCACCGTCTCAGATCCACACGGCAGAAGTGGCATGGTCATCAGGAATCACCATCTTTCCCCGGATGACCCTGCCCGACAGCGCTCTGCTGGAGAGGCGAGGGTAGCCGAATATCAATCTTCCTGCCACCGGTACCGCCGGAACTTGAAGCGACACCAAATGGCTTCTTTTTCCGCAGTACCGCTGCGGCTCCGGCGGCATTCTGAATGTTCGACTGGCTGTTCCGTCGTTTGTGTTGCATCATCTTTCCCAGCTCGTCGTCGTCATCCTCCTCGCGTCGTCGCTTCTCACTGAGGCGTTCGGGTGGAGTCAAGGCTGATGCTGGCGGCGTGGACTCGGGGGTATTCTCCGACTTGGACTCGTCCCCAGACTCATCAGGTTTCGCCTCCTTAGTTTCCTCCACGTTGGCATTCTTCATAGCAACGTCTCCATTCTCTTCCGGTTCCTCGTCCGAGTGGTAGTCGACGAGGGCGCTGAGAGGTCCAGGTCCATTGGCTAGTGGATTCCTCGCGGCTAGGTTGTTTTGGGCCTCATCCTCGTTATCCGGACTGTCCCAGTACTCCTCTTCCTCCCGATCCATGGTGATATGCTCCATCATCCGGCCATTGATATAGGGGGGACGACGTCCTATCTCGTCGTCAGACTCCATGAACAGGTTCCCCATTGGGAAGCCCCGGCTCTGTTCGTTTGCACGGATGAGTTCTCTGAACACCTCTATGTAGCTGAGTGCCGTCAACTTCTCCCTGTAGTTCTCGACCACATGTTTGATCAGATCTTTGATGTTCTCCTTTCGGATGTACTCAAAAGTATCTAGGCAGGCTGAACTGAGTAAATTATCCCGTGGCAATGTGAGTAAGAGCACATCCAGGATTGGTCCCAGGACTTGCTTCTCAGCCACGAGCTTGATATAAAACTCATCTGGGACGTGATTGATAAGGTGGCGGAAAAATCGGATCGCGACTATAGGGATATTAGCTAAGTCGAATGGCGGCATCCACTATGCAACATACCTAGCTGCAGGTGCTTCTGTTTGCAAGAAAGCAACTGGGAGAATCGCTGTGCGATGTTGTGTTCCCGAATGAACTTCTTGCACAAGTTGTGGTGTTGACGTGCAAAGCAGCAAAGGAGCTCGTTGAGATAGCTGAAGATGCCATCGTTGTGGACAGAGAAGTTCAGCTCAGTCTGGCCCTCCAGTTCGAGCAGAGGCCTAAATAGCCTCGCAGCTGACCGGCTATAGAAATCCTCGAGAATGGTTTGCTGCTGGCCCTCCAGACTGTTAATCTGGTTGGCGGGTCGCGGTCGAGACTGCAGCTCCCCGTTGACGATCTTGATACCGCTTTCTTGGAGTTGGTTGGGTGGAATCGTGTCCAGCAGCACCTTCAGCGCATCCGACACCTGAGACTTCACTCCCAGGTCAACTTCTACGAGGAAGAGGTCGATCAGCGTGTCTGTCAGAGGTGCCTGCTTTGCCAGGATTTGTCGGAAGAGGGTATGACGGATCATGTGAGGGTCGTGATCGATCATCGAGACCAGGATATCGGTAGCGCCGACCCGGACAGCCACATCGAAGTTACGGAGGCCGAAGTGGATGACCGTCAGGAGGCCGTGGTTCAATAGGCTGGAGTAGAAGCCCTGCCGAGCTTGGAGTTGAAGATTCTTGGCGATGGCACAACATTGCTGGATGAAGAGAACAGCCTGCTTCTTACGCAGCTGCTCTGCCTTCTCGTCCGGGTTGAAGATCGAAAACAAGTCCCGCAGGAAACCGCCGTTGGTCTGGAGATGCTGGACAATCTCGACCTGGTTGAAAAATATCATCGAGTTCAGAACCGAGAATGTCGGATCGTCAAGAATCCGGGCCAGGACGACGTCTTTCATGTACTGCAAGCGATACGTCTGGTGAATCCTCCGGCGAATCTGCTCTTCTTCGATCCTCACCACCTCCTTGTATCGCCCCTGGTTGTTCAGCCACTGGCGATGGTTGGCTTTGTGTTGTGGGAAATCGGGATCGTATTCCAATGCGCCAACCACGCCCAGTACGCATTCGTCGGAGACGGCATGCTCGATTATGGTCGTGTCGTTGAGCAGTAGGATGATCTTCATGATGTTACAGAGTCGATGCAAGTCCTGCAGGCTCTCGAGATCTTCGGCCATTTCTACCAAAGGAATCAATTTGCCGATGTAGTCTTCGTGCATGATCAGCTTCGCGAGGGCGTCACGGCCGCTGGCTGATGAGCTTATGACGCGGATGCTCTGTTCGAGGTCGTGCAGGGAGCCCAGTTCAGCTGGAGGAAGTTGGATGGCCGTCGAGACGTCCATGGCAAGATCATCCGAGAGACTGTCATCTGCTGGGTATGTATGTGTAAGCATTGATCATGTTGTGTGGAGCGGGTATGAGACACCATACCTGGACCGCCGAGTTCACCATTGATGCTTCGCTGGACCTCGTTGACGAATTTCCTAGAGACAAAGACTAGTCAACATCGTCGAACTCTTTGGACCACTTGTGCCCGCAGACGCTAGAGGCGTCTGTACGAACTCTGTGGTGGATGTGATGACGGACCATATTGTAGCGCAACCATCTGCCTCCTGGAAACTCAACGCCATGTCGATGCCAGTTTGCGGCTCGGTCCAGACAATGAGCGTGTCTGCAGGATTCGTTAGCACATGTCCATGCGACCATGGTCGAGGTGGAGATGTTGGTGGCCATGACATGCCTTGTTGCTTTTGGAAGCCATCTCCGTTGTGTATCTTGGTCTCCAGCAGCATTCGGTTGGGCTCTTCCTCGGATTCGACAGCAACGCGGGCCACTCTTCCCTGTCCATCCTCAGCCTATAAGGGTACGCGAGCAGGTTAGCCTCGATCATCAAGACAGTCAAACAATGGCGATATCTGGGGAAACGGCCATTACAAGGATGACGAAATGGTTCACAGGAAGACAGCTGGGGGACGGAGCACAGGGGCAATCGTACCTCGATGAATTCGGCAGAGCAGAAGCCGGTGCCTCGGTCGAACCAGTCATTGTCGCGGAGCTCATAGACCTTGACGCGCCGCCTGTCGGGCTGCTGAGTCTGATGAGGCACGGGGTGTGCCATCATCGACTGGTCGGAGTCCCCTCCGTCGGTAGCGATGCGATCGTAGTTTGCGAGGAGGTCGGGCGCAATGTTGAGATGCTGCTGCAGCGAGAGCTCGGAGGCGGAGTCGGGGGAGTAGCTGAGGATGGTAAGCGCCGCCACTTTGTTGGATGGTGGGCGCGCGACGACAGATGCGCGCGCTGTCGTAGATAGGATAGGGGTGGGTATCGGTTGTGCGTCACGGGCGTGGGCGCGGGTCGTGGGCGTGGGCGTGGGCGTGTGTAGTGCGTGATTGACGGTGAACAGTGCGTTTGCGTCGACGGTTCTCTGAGTGGACCGGACGGGCGTGGCGTCGCTCTAGGCGGCTGGAAGTCAACCAGGACCCGGTCGAGAGGTAACGGCGGCAGTTGGGCGACCGGGGCGGGGGCGGTGCGTGCTGTGCCTGAGGTCGAGGAGGGTAGTGCGTCGTACCGGGTAGGTGGGTAGTTAGGTAGGTAGTGCGTTGCGATATTCGGGACTGCCTGAGGTATGACACAAGGGGGCGTCTCGAGCAGATCAACAAGCCATCGGTCGGATTCAACGAGGCGCGGGCGCGGGCGTGGGCATGGGCGTGCAGAAGCGGCTGATCCAGATAGATTATCGCGCAGCGTGCTGGAGAATCGAACAGGCCGTGATTCCACCGGTAGGGCCGAAGGGGTGTGTCGTGACGTGACGTCGTGGTCGCGGTGGCGGGACGCTGGATTGGATGTCGGATGGTGTTGCGCTCGATTGAGAAAAAGCTCATCGACAGCACCTGCACACCCGCGGAGGCGGAAATCAGGTCCAGGTTGGCGGGTTGCCAGTGTGCTATGTACTCCGTACAGGCGGCAAATGGCGAACGGGGAACCCAACCGATGTTGGCCCACGCCCAACCAAGATGGCGCGTACCTCCACTTTTCCGTCTTCCGTCCTTTTTCCTTCCGGCTAGCCACCTGCCACACTTCCACTGCCACAACTGCTAGTGTGCGGGAAGAGTTGGCCCTTGCGCTGGCCACCCCCCGACCCCGATC
>MUZH01004059.1:0-39435 GCA_003012965.1 Juglanconis oblonga | reverse complement strand
GGGTCAGGGACGGATGGATGCATACGATTGCAGCCAGCTTGGTCTCGATATCGTCGCTGCCAATTCGAAAATTCCTCGGTTAGTGAAACGCCCCCGACACAACTACGAGGCATACGAATGGGTACAGCTTACAAGTACGTGCCAACCCGTTCGGCCTGTTTCGCCATCAGGGTAGCGACATCCGTGATTTGCATCTATCTCGGACAAGCACCGTCAGCAAAGCAGTCGACCCGCGACGAGCCCTCCGACTTCGCTTACGTATTTGACGGCAAACATGACCTGCTTGCAGTTATTAATGGCCTTGTTGACATTGTAATCGGCACTAGTCATGGTGATGTAGTTCTGCATGTCGTTGGCGTCGCGAATGACGCCTGCGCCCCAGAGCCGCTCCTTGAAGTTGTTGGCCTCTTTGGACAGCAGCTGGAGTTCGGACTGGTAGTTGGGATTGTTGGGGAAAGCCTTGTTGACGATGTCGATAGGAAAACTCTTCACACCATCGTATGTCATCTGCGGCGCCGCGGAGCTCCACCAGAACCACATGTACGAGCAATACATCCACGACTTGTCGCCCTGCCCCGTCGACTCCGGGTCGCTCGGGTCCCCGACCAGCAGCTTACCACCCTTGAATCCCGACGCGGCCGGGTTGGCCCGCATGGTCGTGCTCAGCGGCGAGATGGCCGAGCTGCTCAGCAAAAAGCTCTTGAGGATCTGCCACTCGAGCACGTGCTCCGACGCGAACTGCTTCGACTGCGAGGCCGGCGGGGTATCGACCTTGCCGAAGCTGTAGTCGTCGCAGTCGTCCGGGTTGAGCGGGCCGTAGCTCAGGAACGAACCCTGGGTGTAGCCGTTCTTCTTGTTGATCATGTCGCCCGAGCTGGCGAAGGTCAGCTTGTTGGGGCCGAACCTGGTGATGATGCTCTTGGGGTTGTTACGGAGGGAGGCGTCGACGCAGAAGGAGAAGGGGAGCTTGCTACCGGTGCGCTTGGCTAGCTGACGGCGCACCACGCCGGGCTCATTTGCCGTGGTGTTCTGATCCTCCTCGGTCGATATTTCCGTCTCCGGGAACCAGACTGACGGCTCCCAGGTGCGATCGTCCTGGTGTCCGATCTCCGGGGCTGATGGCTCCCGCGCCGCTATCAGAAACTGATCGCTAGAGCCGTCGTCATAGTCGCCCGTATATACGCCCACGTCGACGTTACAATCTCCAGTGTCGGTATAAAAGTCAGTGGGGCACGAGATCAGCGACGCAAGGCTGTCTGGAAACAGCGAGTCTACGACCGCCCTCGCTGATAGGCTACTGATGCTACTGTCTTTCGCCGGCCAAAGTTCGACGCTGTCGACGACATCTCTGCGGGTAGAGGTGCTGCTGGATGAATTCCATGGGTAACACCTATATGGTACGAGGCCGACCGTCGTGTAATCATACACACTGTAGGTCTTGGAGCCCTTGTCCCACCCGGGCAGTGGGTTGGTCAGCGAAATGGTGACGCCCAGCCCGCCGTCAACGGCATAATAGGCACCGTTGCAGCTATCGCTGGACGCGGCCGCACCGGCGTACCAGATGATGTCGCTCTGCAGGGTAGCCTTGATCTCTGTGTTGACCAGGGAGGAGCCGCCGTAGGCCATGACGATCTGGAAGCCCATGGCCGGGGTCATGGACACGGTCAGGGACCCCTCGGTGGAGATTGTGACGGCGGTGCCAGCCTTGGGCGTGTTGTACGACGGCCAGAACTCGATCTGGGTCGAGGTGGGCCACGTGTTGAGGGACTGGGGGTACATCCAGGTGAACTCCTGGGCGCCCAGTCGGATACCCGCGGTGAGGGTGCCGGACGCCGTGATGGAGGCCAGGAGCTGGGCGGTGATGTCGACGTAGGGGCCGACCTCGAAGAGACCCTTGATGTTGAAGGACCCGCCAAAGGGGTCGAGGCTGTCCAGGATGGGCAGCTTCTGCGACTCGATCTGGAAGGCCGCGTGGGCATCAACGACGCCGCGGCCGTCGGCCGTCATCCTGCTCATGGAGAAATAGGCGTACGCCTCGTCAAAGTTGAAGTTCTTGAGCGTGCCGATGAGCGAGATGCCGTAGTCGAGCCTCGTCTCAAACGTCCCCTCGATCCGCGCCTCGACGCTCGCGTCTAGCGTCCCCGGGCACGACTTGGACGCCGAGTACAGCACCTGGCTGAACGAGTACTTCTTGTGGAAGCCGTAGCCGGTCCCGCTCTTGAGCAGTGTGTTGAAGGCGTTGGACCACCACGACGCGCTGCCGAACCCGCGCTTTCTCGGGCCGCTGCTGCTGGTGTCGTCCCTGGCATTTGCGTACCCGTGCTTCTCGAACCAGGACATGTGGAAGTCTCGCCACTCATGGGGTGCATACGAGCGCTTCGACGTTGACGTGACCGAGGACACGACCTCGTCCCAATACCCCGGGTGGTCCGAGGCGTCGACGCGGACATAGACCTCACTCCCGCCACGGCGGAGCTGCCGGAAGTTGTAGTCATACTTGATTTCATACACGGTGGCGTTCTCCGGGGCGCGCTTGGCGAGGTGGTGCGGCAGCGAGTGGTGGTCCGGCACGGCGCGGAAGGACACGACGCGCACCCACTCGTCCGGGCCGCAGTCCTCGGGCAGTCTGGCGATGGTGCCCCGGACGCTGCCGAGGGCCATGTCTTCGCAGTTGCTATGCTCGCCGCCATCCGCCATGCACACGGCCCTCAGCGTCTGCACGCTGAAGTCGCCCGGGTCCGGGGTCGGGCAGTCAAAGGTCTCGAGGTGCGAGCCGTCACGTCGGCGGAGCGATTGCACATCCTCCTCCGCGCCCACCATGATGATCCACGCTGGGGAATGAAGTCAGCTAGGGCCTTGACACGAACCGGATACCTACGGCTCCCTCCCAAGTGAAGTCACTTACAGAATGGTTCCCCGTTTGGGTCGTCTGTGAAGGACGTGTCGTAAGTTGGATTAATGTCGCCGCCATCTGGTCTTGGTCAGCTGGACAGAAACTTTTCTGGTCTATGTGGACTCGTGGGAGAACTCACGATCAAACGCCTCGTAGTACACCGGCTCGTCCGCGACGGGCAGGTCCTCCGGAAACAGGTCATCCAGAGGGACCGGCACGAAAGCAGTGCCGCCAAACGGCGGATCACAACAGTATGCCTTTTGGCGGCCGAGAACACAGCCCCACCCGGCATCACTACTTCTAGTGAGCTCGATTTGGCCCTGTTGAAGACGCAAGAATATCAGTCACCGTCAGGAGTCAACACCAGGGCACCGGTATCTCCAGGCGGAAACAAAGACTCACCACATCGCAGCGGTTATTGTTGCAAGTCACATCGTTGCCATGCCACCCGCAGTGGTCAAAGGTCGGCTCAGCAGGGCAGCAAAAGGTCTTGTGGAGCGTCGCGCCGATGGTGGTCATCTTCTGCGGCAGGTCGTTCGGGCACGATTTGCCCGAGTGCCAGGCGCAGGCGGCCACGGCGGCGCTGCCGCTCGTGGCCGGGCAGCAGTAGGCCTTCTTACCGTGGCGGCACCAGTGCCCGCCGCCATAGTTGTCGGTGGCCATGAGGACCTGGTCGGGCGTGCACTGGCCGTAGCACTCGCTGGCGGTGCCGTACCAGTGGCAGGTCGAGGGATCGGGGGCGCCCCAGGGCGGGCAGCACAGGCTGCGCTGCTTGCTGTTCTTGCCCGATTTCGGGCACCCTTGGCCGTTCTTGTCGAGGTTGAGCCCCGTGAGCTTGACGAAGCCCTGCTGACACCCGGTGCCGCATGGCGTGATCCAGCACGAGCTCACGTCCCAATGGCCCAGGGTGTCGCTCTCGCCGATGGATGGGGCAATGTCCTTGCCCGTGACGGCCTTGAGGGCGGCGAAGTCGTCCGTGTCCTGGTCGATGGCCCAGATGAACAGGCCCCTCAGCCCGCGGTTGTTGGCAAAGTCGATCTTTTGCTGGAACGTGGTGCGGTCGTCAAACGACACCCAGCTGGTCTGGTTGTAGATGAGATAGTTGACGGCCGCATCGGCGTCGTGGACCGAGACCGAGGGGATGTTGTCGTCGTTCAGGATGTTCTCGATCTCCCTGTACGACAGGATGCCCGCGGTTCGTGTGCAGGAGCCCTGGGCACCGGGTCCCTTGAAGGGGCAGCCGGGTTTCGTGCAGGATGGGTCCTTGAGCTCGAACGAGCGCCCGTAGAAGGCAAGGCCCAGGTTGATCTGGGAGGCGTCGATCTTCTCCCTCCAGAACAGGTCCAGCGCCGAGTCGATCTCGGTCAGGTTGGTGTGGGCATAAGCATACGAGCCGATGGGGTCGTTGGAGTCCCAGGTGCCGTGCAGGTCGTATGCCATAAGGTTGAAAAAGCTGACGTACTTGGCTATAGAGGGGAGGTCGAACCATCGAAGATACCAGTACGAGGTGGGCACCGTGATGGACAGGCCCCAGGGCTTTCCTTCGACGGCGAACTTGAACTTGATAATCTGCAGCAGCGTCGGGTAGTTCTTGGTGTCGGCGGTCGACTGTCCGCCACGGTCCGGGGCGCCCGGATACTCCCAGTCGAGGTCGACTCCGTCAAAGCCATATTGCGACATGAACTGTGTCAGCTTGTTGGCAAAGGCTGCCTGCTTCAGCAAGCTGCTGGAGATGTCGGAGAAGACGGGCTGTGTCGACGTCTGGTTGTCGTTGAAGCTCCATCCGCCGATCGACACCCACATCTGGGTGTCCGGGTTGCGCATCTTCGCGTTGGCGACCTTGGTGATGAGGTCAAAGTCCTCGCCCGGCATGGGCACGATGTCGTACGTCCTCGGCATGATGTACGCAAAGGCAAAGTTGACGGCGTCGAGGGCCTCGACGGGGAGCTGGGACGGGTCCAGGACGCCGCACTCGGTGCCCGACGACTTCCAGCTCTCGTAGTAGCCGAACACGTGGTCGCGCACGTCGCCGCCCTCGCCGGACGGCCGGTTGGGCGAGCCGCAGTTGGACTGGCATCCGGTCCCGCAAAAGTCGTCCGACGTGCCGCAGAAGCCGAACTGCGAGCAGCACACGTTGAGGGGGCAGGTCTCGCTGCCCGTCTTCGAGTACTGGCCGCACTCGGCTTTGGCGTCACAGTTGGACGAGCAGCCGCTGCCGCAGTACGTCGGGCCATAGCCGCACCAACCGCTGACGCCGCAGCAGGCGCCGTTCTTGCAGGGCACGCCGACGGAGCAGAGATACTCGTCCTGCCCCGTGGACGCATCGCCCGAGCCCTGACGGGGTTCTAGGCTCGTGAGCTGTTGGTGTGATACCGGACGTCTTTCTCGGAGCCATGAAGCACCCACAAGCCCGGGCTCGTGGGTTCTGTGATCATTACCATGTCAGCAGAGTCCATGTGTAAGTTGGCGAGTGGAACTTTGGACAACTAACAGAGATACCGAGACTATATAATAGATTAGCAGCGGCAAGACCGAGATCTTGCGCCACTCAACAAAAGGAGGCATAGTGGGAGGGAGTTAGGTATGCCCTTGGAGCGCAGCCAGAGACAAAAGAGGCAGCGAAGGAAAGGCTATGCATATGGGCATCATAGAATTATCACAGAGTCAAAAGAGCAAGAAGAACTTTACTGCTGCAAAGCGCGGTTTGAGCAGTGTGCCTGCTTGACGAGGCTTGGGGGACGACATATCTCGAGGGTGGTCATCACCATCTCGAGTCTGGAACTTATACCGCTCCTCAACCGGGGATACATCACGCTGCTGACTGAACTCTTCAGCTGACCGCCCGTATGGATAATAGACTGACTCCCTTCCCCAAAAGCATCCCAGGAGGGAAATCATGGCCAAAGCCCGAGATAGGGCGTACACGGTGCCGACTTCCGTGCGCCGCGATGTTGCAGAGCGCCACATTGTCTCATAGTAGCAGGTGAGGTGTTCGATATTTGCTGCGAGGGATTCTGATTGTCACATTGTTCATGCAAGCTTCAGACTACACAAACATAAGCTACTCTTACTTATGTTAATATAATCATATATTTACTAAGCCTACTGTTATAATCGTATATGTCTTTGTTCATATTGGTAGAGAGATTATAATAGTGAAATATAAATATCTTAATCTTCTTTATTCTTTCCTAATGCTAGCAAATAATAGTGTAAATAAGCTCTCTTAATATTTACTTATAAAGTTGCTTCTTTTAATTTATACTATTTACGTTTAAGAGGATGGATAGTATCTTGATTCGAGATAAGATATAAATTAGTTTTTAGTCTTTCTTTAATAAGAGCGAGATATTATAATTCGATCTAGAATATTTAAACGTTACAAGTTTAAGTATAGTAGACGGTAGAAATAGAAGATATTCGAATTATTATAGTAGATGATGCTCGTTTCGGTCTCGCGAAATTATACTTATATACTAGAAACTATGTTGCGTTGAACAACTGACTATATGATTATGTGAAGGCAAATGGGAATAAGGGTGTAGACGATGCATGCTACTCAAGACCGAGACATGTTCTGCTGGCTGCTTCCTACAGCCACCTGCATATTGGGGAACATTTCCAATATCTACTGCATGGACGGTCAGCAGACTCCTTTCCGTTATGCGACCGACTGAAACACCTGATGATCTTCTATGAACCTATACGACTCTGACTGCCTTGCATGGTAGCATTATACTCGGAGCAGAAGGCTCATTGGCCCGTCGCCGGTGAAGGGAGGAGTCTCTCGTCGCCCTGAAGCACACCTGTGTGACCGAGCAGACTGAAGCCGATATGCCGAGCATCCGCACACGTCCTGTGCCAGGTCCATATCAGACTTCTGGAGAAGACCCACGGAGCTCGTGGATCAAGGTCCAGGAGTCTGTTCCCCCAGCTCTGGCCACGCCATTGACCAACTACTTGCCGCTCTTTGGCCCTGCCCCGTCCAAGCATCCACCATCTCGACAATGGTGGCCGCCAGCGCTCTCCGCCCTATCCGGCGTTTCTCGGGGCGTGTTCGCATCGTGGTCCTCGGAGTCGTGCTGATGCTATGCTCGCCGGTTCAAACATCCTACGACCGCGGTACTCGCCGCGCGGAGGTTACAGTCGGGGGCAACACGACCGGAACAAGCCACGCACCAGATGCTGGCCCTGATGATGATCCATCCACGGGGCCTACTGTTCTGTTCAACTCCACGGTCCTGGCAAACACCACTTTTTCTGGTCCTTGTGTTGAAGCCCTCTCTGCGGCGCTGAACTGCTCCGGGGCGGTCGCCCAGGAGGACTACCTCTACACCTGGGGCGGCCTGACCGAGAGTGATGTCGAAACAGTGTGCACGGGGAGCTGCACCGATTCTTTTGATTCGCTGCGTGCCAGTGTCGCGACTGCTTGTGCCGAAGACGTGTACACGGATCCGGTCGTTGATGACACGGGCTACATCTACGGGACTGGCTTCAGCAACGACATTTACAATGTCGAGTCCGTCTCGGTCCACCCTCTGGCATTTATCGACTACTATCTTCTCAGCTATAAGCTGTTGTGCATGAAGGACGAGTGAGCTACTCGATCTTCCTCTAGTTCTCACGGGCCCACCCTTTGGCTAACTCGTTGCGTTCTGCGTCGCTCCTCAGTGAAACATCTACCTTTTGCTACCTGGAGACCGCAAACGGGACAAACAGCACGGTGGACCCTTGCGGAGAATGTGGTCTCGGAGCACTGCGACTGCAGCTTGAAGATGCGAGAACGTACGACGACTCGCTTGCCGAAGACTACTCGTCTTCAGTCACGTCTTGCCAGGTTACAGCTGCTCCTTTGACGACACCGGCCTCTCTCTTCCTTCCGGACAACAAGTGAGGAAATCCCCTCTCTCCGCATTGGCATGAAGGCTAACATGCAATCTGTAGCACTCTTATTGCCAACATCACCACTACCGCAACCTGCACAGGCTCCTACGTGGCCCTACCAACCGGCGAGTCCTGTGACGACTTCGCCACGGCCCAGTCGATCAGCACCGACGGACTCCTGGCCGCCAACGATCTCGCTGGCGGATGCGTCGACTGGCCGAGCAACCTGACAGAGCTGTGCGTGCAGAACAACTGTCAGCCCTACCTCGTGCAGCAGAACGACACGTGCCTCAGCGTGGCCGCGGCCAGCAACATCACCCTGACACAGCTTGTGTCCTGGAACCCCACCGTCGACCCGCTGTGCAAGAATTGGAAGAACCAGCTCGGCCATGTCATCTGTCTCAGCAATCCCCTGGGGTACACTCTTCCCACCGAGAGCATCACAGACGCCGCCGGTGGGCCCACACCTGCCTCCACCGCCGCCGCGGTCCCGACGGATGCCATGGCGGGATCGAATACCGACTGCGGAGACTGGTATAGGGTCTTCGCTGGGGAGAGTAAGTCGCATGGTACTATTGCCTCGCTACTCCGCTTGAACATTTCTGCTAACCGTACATACTTGTGCCCTTAGCTTGTGCACTGGTGACGAGCAAGAACGCCGTCAGCCTCAGTGACTTTTACTTCCTCAACCCGGAGATTGATGCTAACTGCACGAATCTCTGGTCCAGTCAGCACTGCCCACATATTGTTACCACTTGTTCTGCCCAACGTTGTGGCTAACATCAAGGCACCGCCAATACAGACACATCGTACTGCGTCGAAGCCGTAGGTGACATTACCACGTACGCCGGCTACTACGGCAACGACAACGTCGTCGCCACACCCACCATCACCCTGACCTGGGCGTCCCTGACCCCCGTGTCGGCGCCCACGTACACCCCCCCGACGGCCACGGGCTACCCGCTCGCCAACGGCTCGCTGGCAGACTGCTTCCAGGTCTTTGACAACAGCTACGGGCCGCTCTCGTGCGCGGTAGCGGCCGAGCTGTTCGGCGTCTCCGTGCCGGACTGGGTGCTGTGGAACCCGAGCGTGCTGGCGGCGGGCGGCGGCAACTACTCGTCCGACACGTGCTTCCTCGCCAACGAGACCGAGTACTGCGGCAGCTTCTACGACCAGTCCCTCGTGCCCACCACCACCGACGCCGCGTCTGCCTTCTTGCCGGTCCCGACCGACGCCACCGCCAACGCCACCGCCCAGTGCCTCGACTGGTACCTCACCCAGGATGGCGACACGTGCGACTCCATCTGCGTGATGGCCGACATCCCCTACAGCTCGCTGTACGCCTGGAACCCGGCCCTGGGCGACGACTGCCAGAACCTCTGGCTCAGCGCGGACTACTGTGTCGCCGGGCCGGGATGGTCCACCGTGTACTACGGCATGGGCGTTACCACCACGGCCACGATGACCAGTGGTGCGTTGACGCCCCCTGCGCCGACACAGTCCGGCGCGGCCGCCGATTGTGAAGAGTGGTACGTTGCCGTGGCCGGTAACACCTGTCAGTCCATCGCAGACAAGTACGGTATCACCCTTGGTCAGTTCTATGCATGGAATCCCGCCGTCGCAAGTAAGTCGCGATTCTCTCTTCTTTTCTTTTTTTTTCTCCCTGCACTTGCTCTCGCTGTCCTGTGCGAAAAAAAGAGTCTTTTGATTCTAACTCGCGGCAACAGCCGACTGTGTGCATAACCTCTGGGCTGGGGAGGCGTATTGTGTGCTCGCGCCGAGCGGATCGACCACTGCCACGACGACCACGGGCCCAATCACCGCGCCAACCAGCACTGCACCCACGAGCGCGGCTGTCACGCCGCCCGCCCCGACGCAGAGCGGGATTCCGGCGGATTGCAACAAGTACGCGGTGGTGACGGACGGCAGCGGGTGCTACGACTTCGCTGCGGCGAACGGGATCAGCCTGGATGATTTGTGTACGTCTGTCTAGTTCAAGACGGGCCCTGTGCACTCGCTTTGCATGACTTGTGCCGAAACTAACTAGATATAAACCCCAGACTTATGGAATCCTGTGCTCAACAACGATTGTGAGAAGTAAGTCAACCTGCTCCCCCCCCCCGGGTTCCTCTGCTTCCTCTGCTTCTCGCACAAGTGGTGGTATTGGCTAACATGTAGGTACACAGCTTCTGGAGCGATGAGGCGTACTGTGTTGGCGTGTCTTCTTAGGCTCTTCCAAATAAGCGATACAGTTTTGAACGTTACCTACTAGTAGAACGCCTGTAAAGATGACGGCATGAATTCACTTATAACAGTTAGGTCCTCGTGGTTGAAGTAGGCTTCTTCCGCAGCTTTCTCAAGATGGGTAAAACGAGTGGGGCACAGGGACAGGGACATCCAGAAGCATTCCAAACCTGTGGCTTTTATTCTTGCTATCAATATCCAGGGCCTGGTTTTATCTCGGTACTGAGAGTATCGGCCAGTTTAGTTGGGCTTGAAAAAGCTCGTGAGGTGAATCAAACATGCCGTCCGCAAGCAACCTGGTGACGATAATCAAGGAAACAAGACCCGTGTGAGAGCAGAAGGAAAGGGGGGGGGGGAGGATGTGTATATTGCGTTCTCGGATCTACAATGCACATGTGTTTCTTTCCCTGCCGTTTGACCTATATTTAAATGTGTTAGCGTTGTCGCACACAAGCTGATATTTATTGTCGCTGCTCGGAGTCGGAATTTCCAGTTTCGCGGCTTTACTTCGTTCCCCTTTGCATCCATTCAAAAGCAGTAGTGATTCATCAAAGGTGCCGGATTCACACACACCCTCAAGAAACAAGGATACTAGAAACTAGAAGCCCCAGCCCGCACATCCACCCAACGCGGCGTCCGCGATGGACCGCCTGCCCGAGCTAATCACCGCCAACATCATCTCCCACCTCGCCGACGACCGCAGCGACGGGCCAAGTCCGCGCCGCGGCGGTCTCGCCCCGTACAGCACCGTGTCGCGCTGGTGGCAGCAGTGCATCGAGGCCACGACCTTCGCGCACGTCACGCTGACCCCGGCGCGCCTCGCGTCGCCCCTCGCGGCGCAGGCTCTCACGCCCGACCGCGTGCGCCGCTTCGTCCGCGCCGTCCGCGTCGACGTGCAGCTGCCGCCGTACGCCGAGGAGGCGCGGGCGCGGCGCGAGGACGGCGCCGACGAGGCCGAGGCCGCCGCCGTGTTTACAGCTGTCGTCCGGAAGGTGTTTGCGCTGCTGTCGTCGTCGTCGTCGTCGTCGGCCGTGCGGGGTACCGACCATGACCACGGTGGCGTAGATGGGTGCGGGAGCCAAGAGCAGCAGCAGCAGCACCAGCAGCACCAGCACCAGCACCAGCAGCATAGCGCGCGAGTTGATGCCGCGACGGATCATCGCCCCCGGATCCGCCTTTTCATGATGGCTCGCTGTGTTAGTGACACAGAGGACATGGAGGCGAGGCGACATCGGCGCGATGTGGGTGAGACGAGCACCGAGGACATTTTCGAGGCGCGCTACGAAAGCTCGTATCTCGACCTGAGCCCGGCAGCCGGGAAATCCGTACAGGACGAGGCTGAGGCCCTGCCCGAGCTGCCCTGGGTCTCACAGTTCCACGTCCAGGGCACCCCGGGCGCAGGCTGTCGGCACTTTGCACCACGGGCGGTGTGTCTCATGGCGTCGAGGATGTCGAGGCTGGAGAGTGTGCGCTGGGAACTTTGCGACAATGAGAAGAGAGATGTAGCGCTCAGGAAAAAGTTGCGAGCAGGTGAGATAGGCGTCCCCCCCCCCCTCCCTCCTTTTTTCTTCTTCTTTTTCTCTCTTTAATGTCTCTTGACCCTTTTTTGTCACCTCCAACCCAGCGCTCTATTTTACTTTCTCGACAAGCATCTGTTGAACTTCCTGCTAGGGAGGTAATGACTGACTGGCTGACTGACTGGCCGGAGACACAGATTTTGCCAACACTCTGCAAACACTGCCCTCTACCCTTCAACACTTCAACCTTCTGTACGACAGACGCCCTCCAAGCGACCATTCTTTCCAGACGCCCAGCATCCTGGACGACACAGACCAGGAAAACGACCAGCTAAGCCTTGCACTGCACAAGCTCTCCCAACGCCTCACCACCTTCGACCTGATCGCCGCCGTCGGCCCGGAGATCCTCTGGCCACCGCAACAGGACCCGGACCAGCAGCAGCAGCAGCAGCAAGGCGACCACCCCCCGCTCTGGCCGAACATGCGCCGGTACACCATCGACCCGGGCGCCATCGCCCCGTCCGGCAAGTGGCGCTTCCGACGGCGGTCGGGGGACGACGCCTCGGCCTCAGACGCAGACTCGGACTCGGACTCGGATGATGGCGCGGACTCGTACGTCTCGGCACACCGCGCCGCCGTCGCGGCCCCGGGCGACGAGAAGGAGGACCCTTTCCGTGAGGAGCTCGACCCGGACGCCGTCGGCCCGCTGCTGCTGGCCGCCGCGCGGGCCGCGGGCCGGATGCCGGCTCTGCGTAGCTTGTTCTTTGCGCTGGACTCTGCCGTTGGGAACGGGACCGGGCGGCTGGAGGTTTCGTACACGGCGAATCGTGGCGGGTCGTCGGCTGCTGGTGGTGGTGGGGCTGGGGCTGGTACGGCGAAGTTGCTTGTCGAGTCCCATCCCGAGTTTCACCCGGATGAGGAGGTCATGCAGGCTTGGAGGGAGGCGGCGAGGGAACATGTGGGTTCGGAGGCAGGGCTTGGGGTGATGATCAAGGATAGCATGGTGTGGTGATCGTGTCTTCCCAGACACGCGGGCGCAAGGCCGTCAGGACTCGTCAAGGCAGCCATCTGTTGCGCTCAAAGACCATAACCATACCCGTCCCGGTGGGAAGCCCAGGCTTGGGGGCCAGGAGCAGCATGCAGGAGTGGAGAGCAGATATGCGATAGTGTGAAGGTCCTCGGGAGTCAACTCCCTGCGAGCCTGCGTAACCTTGACGCCACCAAGTATCGTCTATAATTCCAGATCCCTCTACTATCCACGGATGTCTTCGTAAATAGGACTATTTGACTTTGAATCTTTGACCAGACCGACCTATAGCTGTATCTTACTCCATTCCGCTTCTTTCATCATACAACATGATATTGCACCTATACAAGCTCCATAGACCCTCTCCTGGAGCGATGGCTAGCGTTGAACAGGCTTGGTCATGCGTACTGTTGCGCTGGGCGGCCACGGTCGACTGGTACGTGTGATGTTAGAGAACATTCCTGGGACGGATCTACTACCCTCTCAAATATTCCAAAACACAGGGTCACGCTTGCGTCGGCGCCGAGGGTCCTACTTACAGCGTTTCCTTGATTACAGCTGACGTATAGGGCATACGATTGATCAGCTCCTCGGAAAACTCGCATGAGTTCAGTCGGATGAGAGCTTTGGGCACCCTGCGAAGGCACTCGCGATCAGTCATCTCCCAGTAATCATCGGCCGCCCACAGGGTTTGACTGACCATGTCCGCGTCAAGTACGACTTTCCCGATTACATCGAATGTGAGGTTCGAGGCGAGGTCTAGGAGCGGAAAGGCCTCACCGGTGAGCGCCAGATTGTCCAGGCGATCCATGAAAATTGAGACTCGGTCGACGATGACGGCAACAGCGTCATGAGATTCTGAGGAGCAAATCCTGGGTTGAACCGTTTACGGAGAGCCTTCCAATCCTCGCCCTGATGTGGTTGAAACGTAATAGTGAGCATCGATCGCTAGACAGTGGCATGCAGCAAGACTAGGTGGAACAGTGAATAATGGAGGGGGCGGAACTTACTCTCGAGATTATGATGAATTTTGGCCCACTGAGATGGACCATATGATATCAAATACCTGGTTCCCTGGGAGGGCTGTACGGAAAGAGAGTTGAGGCCTTCGCAATTTGCTCCGCGACTTGATAATCTCCTATAACTCGAATAGGCAGGCTGATCGGCCGGAGATCAACAAGCATGACTGATGGCCGGCCTAGAGCTTCAAACATCGCAGCAAAGGCAGCATCTAGGAATCATCAGCATACTCTCTGTGGTCGCTTGATATGCGAAAGCCAGCAGCAAAGTTCTAGTACATGGATGAGCGTTTGGCGGAGAGCGACGGATAAAGTCATCGACAACTTTGAGGTGTCTAAGAATAGGCGAGGAGGGCAGTTGAGAGAACCGCACGTATTGCTGCAATCTTTTATACTGAAGTCTTTTTGATACAAGTAAGGGAGAAGCAGCGCAACAGCTGCAACCAAGATTTGAATGAGCATGTTGTTCAATGGACCGCCCAGTAAAACGCTAATGAGCAATCCTCATCTTCTATAGATAAGTGGCAGAAGCACAAGAGATGGGAACAGCGACTTGGCGATTATAAAATCACAGGCAGGAGGACTGGACGACTTCTTGAGCAGTCTGCTTCAAGTGTTGACTTTTCGGTGGCTACATAGCAGACAGCTTTCAGTTCTTCCCATCCGAAATTTGAAATATACAAGGCAACCATTATCGTGCTGCGTAAAAACATCCAACGTATGCAATCTCAATTCTTCCATTAATGTGATCTCCCTCAAAGCTGTGCATGCATCGCCAACACCACATGCGGCTGTTGGTTTGACCCTAGCAGTGTTCAGAACTGATAGGCTAGTCCACCATACGGAAATCAGCTCAATTCTCATCCTAGCAAGCGAGCAGCTGTTGCCGATTTGCTGGGCCCTGTCTATGGCCAATAGCTTGCATTTCCTTGTTCCATGGCACAGTACCCACACTACCAGCCCACAACACGACCTTGGAAGGTGGGCAACGCTTGTCTGTGCCTCACTCGTACAGAACAAACCAGGACAGCAAGGTACAAGGTGCTGAAGTGGGCTGCCAGCATGTGAGCCTCCTTGCGTAGCACAAAGATGGGCTCTGCACGGCAGCATCACACACTTAGAGTAGTATGTTTCCAGAGAAAGCGTTTCTCCGTTGCTATCAACCGGAACCCTCCCTGCGGACTATCTAGCTTCTCGATATCTTCTCTCCCTTAAGCCGCAATTCAAGGCCAAGTTCAGAAAGCAGGATTACAATGGGATGGTTACATGAAAAAAAATAAGTCAAAGACCGACAGTAGCTGTGGGGGTCTCGTGTTCCAGTTCCCACCGGTATATCCTGCTGCTGTTCACGCCAACAAGTTACTCATACTTCGTACATGCGGCACTGGCCCACCCGTCCCGGTCTTTCCTTTTTTTTTTCTTTTTTTTTTCTTCTTAAATTTAGAAAGCTGGAGTATCATCCACGCTAGGCGGGCATTGCGATGCTGGTGCATATGCGCGTTACACTAAAGCACCTGTTGCCGCCCGAGTGGATACTTTTCTCCACTGCAATAGCCTCTAGGAATGCTACTGTAGCACCTGTTGGGCATTGCCCATGGTCACATCTCTACCACCTTTCAAGACCCCACGCGTGATGAAATCCAGTATGCTACGCATTAGTCACGGAGAACATGGTGCGGGAAGTTGGAAATCTCCCTGGGGCCTGGCTGCACTATCTTCTAACGTGCTCCACCCGGTATCTTGTCCTGAGCATCAATTAGGAAATCCTCGGGTTTTGTCCTTGTATACAGGTGAATAATAAGGCTGGGTATCTCCTTCCCTGGTTGCAAAATTGATTTTCTGCTGTGATATTCTCTATGTCCTCCTCCAAATTTTCCCGGATTCCAGAATGTGAGTACGGAGGGATATTTGGAATCAACCTTCAAAATACTGTTCATTTACTTCAAACATTTCTACCTCCCTCGGCATCTACTCATCTGTGGTTGTGTGTTGTCAGCAATCATGGCTATCCTCAAGCTCGTCGATCTGTCTACACGACAAGATCTCTCACAAATTCCAGCTACGCAACCTCCCCAGGGCCAGACTTCAAATTTTGTTGATCCCAGAGTTCTAAATGTATTATGTAGTAGTTAGTAGTTAGTTAAATATGTAGTATTTAGTACTACTACATGTATTTTGCACCCTTGTAGCGTATTTGTAGTATAGTAGGGACCCTTGTAGTGTAGTGTAGTAGTACTACATTTAGAACTCTGCTTGACCCTCCCTCTCTGGGACCTGCTTATCGTGCCACTATATTCACGTGTCTTCCAGTGGTGCTCATCTTCATCGTCGTCCGCCTATATACTCGAGCACGACTGGTGCACAAACTGGGAGCAGATGATTGTATGTGACCATATGACCAAGTCTACTAGAACATTTGCTGACGTTCTCGAGGTCACATTTCTGTATCTTGAGCTTTTTATGTTTTTCCGTACGAATCATGTCCTACTATCAAAACTGACTACGAACTTGGTTTGGTTTAGCATCATATTCTGCACTAACTTTAGCCAGTGCGTTCTTTTCACCAGAATTATCACTGTCATCTTTGCAGCAATACTGACTGCCGAGTACTGGTCGACCATCCTTTGGGGAAGGCATCTATGGGATGTGCCAGTGTCCATGATAACAAATGGGTATTTGGAAGTATGTGATTGCTTTCTGGTTCACCCCTTATCTCGGGTAGCGTTCCCCGAAAACACCTGAAGATCACTTTGAGCCTCTGCTAATACCAGCGTTCCCAGTACACAACTATTGGACTGGTCATGTTCAACATAGGCGCTATGGAATTCAAATTGACCCTGTTTACTCTTCATCTACATCTTTTCAACCTCATACGTTGGCCGTTTTGGCTGGTTTGGGCTGGCATTGCATCGGTGGCGATTGTCTATGTTGTGTGCTCCATCATACTTTTGAACAGCTGCGTACCCAGGCACAACCAGACATGGCAGTATACAACACATTTTGGGAGCTGTACACCAGGTCAACGACATATGGCAACTACTACAGGAATTGTTTTATTTTTTGGCGTGTTATCGGATGTGTATATCCTCGGCATCCCCCTGTGGCTGGTCTCGCACCTAAGCCTGGCACCGAAGCGCAAGATCGGAGTGCTAGGTGTCTTCTTGACACGGTTGTTGTGAGTCGATAACCCTACCGTCCAAATATCTACCACGCTGACTTCTAAACGTAGAGGCGTCGGGTGTTCCATAGGAGGCCTATTTGTCCAATACCCATTGGACATAGGGGATGGAACTTGGAGCATTAGCTATATTTTCGGGTGAGTGCAAAGTACCTGTGAACTTCTCAATGCAGACCTTGCCGTGATTATCCAGACCTTACGAAAAATGGGCCCCGACCTGATTGCCTTTCTTTGCAGCGTCCTTGAGCTTAGTATCGGCCTTATGTGCGCCTGCACACCCGTGAACAATATGGTAGCGTCCTGGAACACGGTCTGGCTACAAGTCAGGTTTTTATCTGTGCCACGCGCCATATGACTACTGTCTTTCATCCATGAGTATATACCGGTGAGTGTATACCGGTTTTCCTTCCTCGGGACACGAAGCCTTCACTATATGGAAATCGAACAATTGCGCTATATAAGTTACGTTGTTATGAAATAATACTATCTAGGTAGCGATAGCGGTGTTTATTGCCCATCAACTTCGAACTCCGGGTTCCCGTCCCACGGTGTCCAGAGAGGTGTCCCATTGGTCTTTGTTTTGGAGCGTATTTTGGGCTTCGAAGCTCTTCTGGTCCCCGTTATTCACGTCGTTGTCATGCCTCCTTTGCAGAGCGAGGTATAGCGGTTTTATAGGTCGCGGTGGCCCCGTCAATCTACCTATGAGTTTCTTAAGGGACGCGTCTGGGGGTGCCTGTTTGCGGTCGGTTTTGCTTTGCAGCCAGACTGAGTCACACGGTTAGCGAGGACTCGACAGACCAAGTCTAAGCAACAGGACAAGTGATATTAGTATCTGCTCACCTCCGAGAAGTATCAGAACGTCCGCGACATTGCAGAAGAGTAGTTGGAAAATCCACGTAATCGAGACAAAGGGAAGTAGGGCAAAGCCGACCACAATGCCAGCGACGTTGGTCAAAGTCTTGCACAAGGCTGGCCTGTCATCTTGACGCGGTGTGGCAGCAGTCTGCATCAAATGTACCTGCCGCATTGCTTCTGGGACTGTATGCTTGCGGGCTGGCTCCATGAATTCTTCCAGTCGCCTCCCCCCAAAGATCCGGCACGCGACCGCGACTCTCTTGGCGGGCAACTCAAGGAGAAGGTAGGCAAGCCAGAACATCAGATGCCCTGAGCCTCTGGTCCCCTCGATAGTGGTGGGAGCGGCTTTCATCCAATGCCCTTCATGTCTCTCGTCATCACCTTTCATCTCCGTGTCCATCAAACTGGAGTCCATGGCAACCTTGGTGTATCTCTGAACACCCTGGGAGATGCCCTTAGCAATGGATTTAGCGTTGACGAGGGCAATTGCAGTGATCGCAAAGGCAGCAAGAGCACAAACGGCCATGCCCCGAAGCGCAACACCCGATGGGGATCCGCTCATGCTGAAAAGGCCGGACCCAAAGCCCAAGGGGGCGAAGACAATGGTTACATATGTGAAGTATGTAATGTTATCGTTGTTGCGGAAATCGATCTCCTCCCGGGCGTTCGTCAGCTGGTCCTTGTAAAACTGGCGCAGCGACTGTATGTCGACTCGCATATGGCGCACCTGATCGGTACGGCCCCTTAACACGCGGGTCTCCTTGTTGATGGCTCCGCGGTACTTCCTCTCATCGTTCAGCGTCCATCGCGGCCTTACATCACCCCTGTCATCTTCTCTGCATGTCCACTGCCCAATGCAGTCCTCGGTTGCTACGAGGTCGTCTTCGAGGACTTGGAGGATCGGCTCGTAAACTTTCCAGCGAGCGCTCCATGAAGTATAATCATCGCTGCTGGATATTGAGTAGAACAGGCTCTCCTCAACGCCCAACTCGCGCTTCACCCCTTTCAAGATCTCGCCGGTGCAGGTGACCACCTTCACAAGTATCATAGAAAGCAACTGCAATTCGAGCACTTTCCTCTGTCGCCATTCTTTGGACTCCATCTTCTTCATGATTTCATCCACGAAAATCGTCTTCTCTGTGACCGCCAGACCTTCAAGGACAGTACCTGTCCAATAGCGGTCAAAGAGGTCGCCGTCGAAACGAAAGCCGATTGCTGCCCGTGCGATGAGCTTTGATGCTTTGCCTGGGAAGGATCTGATCTGAGCCCGAGGCACACCTGGGCGCACGGAGACGGCTTCATCCACCAGCTGGTAAAAGCTCAGGTGAAGCTCAGTCTCCCATTTATTCGAGGCCCTTGCGCAGTCATCGTAGAAATATTTCCTGTACTCAGAGTGCCGTTGGAAGAAATCCAAAATATCGTCCTTCTCCTGTCCCTGTGTGTTGGCATAGCAGAGGAAAGCGCCCTCGATATCGGCGCAGTATAGATGAACAAAGCGCTTCTTGGCGTCTGCAGCAGTCCTTGGACTCGTAGTGGCTTTCCAAACCTCTTGAGGCAGTCTGTGGATTCGCCACGACTTGCCGTTCCGCAGCAATGCCAGTCTTGCGTTTTTCTTACCGCAAATGTCAATCACCGTGAATCTGGACTCAGGATTGCGCATGGGCAGCCATTCTGTCAGATCTGGGTTACCCTCCGAGTCACTAGAGACAGCAGCTTTTTGTATCGCGTCGTGATCGATATCTTTGAACAAGTCTCTTGCGACACCGACAGTCCCCCGTTGGATGTTCTCTAGCTCGCCTTTTAGGTCCACTGGATCCTCCCTGTCCAAAAACGGTGGGTACTCGAACAGCCATTCATCATCGATCTCCACGAGGTTTTGAGAGTTTCTAGCCCCATCCCAAGGGCTGTTGAATCCGGTGCTCTTCTTCTTTGACGAGCGTTGCACTCTGGTACCAGGTTGAGATAGAGTTTGTTCCTCAGAAGCAGGCATCCAGATCATGGCCTCAGCGCTAGTGAGAAGTATGAGAGGGAGTTCAAAGCTGGACCGAAAGTGATAGTCTATGTCCCAAGCCCCAGAGGTAAAACTCTCGAGTAAATTCAGGGGTTCTTTGGTCATTGCATCCAGGTTGGTGGGAAAGAAGGCACTGGGGCTCATGCTGCCAAGGACGATTTTGATTGCATTCTTAAGGCGCTCATTCGTTGTCGTGTGCTTGATAGGCCCGGTGGTTTGCATAAGAATTTCCAGACCGTACCGTAGGGTATTATCCCACTCGGAGTCTTGGCTCCCCTCGTATCTCAGTTGAGACTGGACGGTTTGTGTCCATGGCTCGCGGATCGATTGATCCTCAGTGTTGAAGAACCCCAATGCTTGTCCGTAGAAGAGAACTGTATCACCAGAGTTGAAACAAAATCTCGAACTTTGCAAAGATCGGGTCATGGCGAGCATCCGCGTCCGGGACTTGTCGTCCTTAGTGGTAAAGCGGTGGAGAATTTCGCGTTGGATCTTGCTGGCCGCGAACTTTTTCCACAGACTGTTCACATTGTCTTCATCCTTGTGATCTTGGTTATTCTTGTCTTGAATGTTGAGGTATGACCAAACATCTAGTCCGTCTTTTTCCAACGACTTCAAAGCCATCCAGATCCATACGTGATCGTCTAGCCTGAAGACGTTGGACTCTTCGTTTCTGACATGTGGCCATGCGGATTTCCCGCGTTTGTCGAACTTTTGGAGCGTCTGTACCCATGGCTTTGCCCAGGCCGCCACCATGGTCCGTATCGGTTCGAAATCCGAGTGTTGTGGGGCCGGCCTTTCGATGAGTTCCGCATAAGCTGCTGTCTTCAGGATCTGAAAAGCAGTGTCAACGGGACTGTTTGGTGGAATCCATTTGCTGCCATGGTCATCCCACGTAGCAGAGGCAGTTCGAGGAATCCAAGAGGTGCTGGAGGGAAAATGCGCGAATTTCTCGCCGGTGACCCAGTGATTAGCTGGGAATATTCCCAGACCGTCCTCTTTTCGGCAGAGTTCCAGCCACTTGAGATGTCCGCGACATGTCTCCTGGATGCGATTCAGAGTTGATTGCACATAGGTTCTGCTGCGCTGGTCCTTGGCCTCTGGCAGACTTTTTAGTCGCTTCGCCGCTTCGACCAGAAACTTGAACGCGAAGCTGCGAAGAACGTCAGCAGCATATTCTGATGGAACTCGCGGTAAGGACAGATACGCACAAGCTCGCAGACGTGCAAATCCTGTGGCTTGACAAGTCACCGCACGTCAATGCCACGGGACCCACGTCTGCCCAAGCACCCGATTGAGGTTCTTGATGCGACCCTGCCGAGTCGACCTGCCGTATAGGAATAGCACAGACAGACAGAATGTGCTCAAGGTTTCTCCATAAGGCGAAGTTGATTGAGTCCATTCGTGCTTCTGTTTCGGGATCGCCCACAGACCCATTTTCTACCTCCACATTGAGGAACGTCGATATCCTGCATGCCCGCTCTTTTTTTGGCGGAGGCTCTGTTCGAGAATTTGACGTGGAAATCGTAACGTCATTCAGGGAGTTCAGGGTCATCTCTTCTCTCGTGAAGGTAAAAGCCTTCCAGTCTGTGGAACTCGAGACCGCGATCATCTTGTAGGCCACAATTACCTCCTTCTTGCTTCCCTCATGTTCTTTGTCCTCGAGACTCCATTCCCATGAGCTTGACTTCTCTTGGTTGAACTCTTGCAAAACGCCATTTACGGATATAGCTACTACAGCAGCTACTCCTCTCCATGATTTGGTGGGAGTTCCTGTTTGAGTCCTGCGTTCGATATCACCATCATCGAGCTTGCGGACGCACAACCAGCTCAGACCGTCTGGCCCAAGTGCCATGTGTTGTGCTTTGAGAGCCCTCTCTCTGGTACCTGCATCCCCTTTGCCTCTGTCTGCATAATCCAGATCTCGGATTAACATTTGCTTGAAGAAGGAAGCTTTGAGGAGAAGAGGCGTGATACCGCAATTCTCCAGGATGCATTTCTGCAAGAGGATATCGCCACGTATCATCCACTGGATGATGAGCTTCAAATCTTTCGCTCCATCGAAGTCACCAGGCTTGTATTCGTAGCGTGGCCATCTCCAGTGGACCCACTTCAACTCCGGCAACACTTTCGACTTCTCTAGGTCAGGGAACCTCAGCCCATAGAGATACTCGTGATTGACTTCCGATATGGAGGTTGGGAACCGGAAATCGTGCGACGCTATGTCTTCCAACTGTCCTAGCCTCCAGAAAACATTGGCGGGCTCACTGACTCCTATGTGATCAAGGGTAAATATGCCCGAGCTGCCACAATTGAGGAACCGACTGAAGAGGACTAGCTGTCCATAGGTGCCCGCGGTGGCAGTTGTGCCCTGGTCGCCGAAAGACATAGTGCATCCGGCACCACGACCTAGAGGGGGCTGTCCGATGCCGTAGTCTTTGTCGCTGGGCGTCCAAGTTTGTTCGAACCCTGTATCCTGCGCAGGATCCTTCATGTACAAGACGTTCTGGGCCGAACCATCTTCCGTCGAGGTGTCCTGGGCAGAGCCGTGCTGGGCAGAATCGTGGTAGGCCGAATGGTCTTTGGCCGAATCGTTCTGGCCTTCATAACCAGGTGCGGGCGTTGCACGGATGCAATGATGTGTGTAGGAGAACCGACCGTTGATATACTGTTGCACTTCTTCCTTCCTGGGGCGTCCTCCTTCGAGCTCCCAGGGCCACAGAGCCTCCCTCGGTGGTACCGTGTCTGTGGGTCCACTCGCCTCAGAGGTCTGTTTGGATTCCCAGGTATGTTGATCCGATAGATCATCTTGAGACTCTTGAGCCATTATTGAAGGCTTTGATAACTGACTTTCGGTTGTATAGGCGTGCAAGTATAATGAAACGCTGTTGATAAAACCTCGATTTTCAAGTGCGTGACTCCTTCAGAATTCAGGTAAGAAGAATTCTCAACCGAACCGAATAAAAATAACGCGGCTAATGGGGTTGCATAAGTAAATAGACGTAGATATCCACCAATTTCCTAGGTAGGTTTGGAGCAGCGCTGCAATGCACCTGCAACGGTCCTGCAATGCAGCCACAAGCTCACTCGAATGCTCGACGCACGACCCTCATGAGAATTTGGAACTGCTGCGGAGAAGTATCTTCGCGCAGATTGAAGGTGTATAGAGCGTTTAGAACCTTTATACTGACTTCGAGTTTTGTCCGAGATCACGCAGATATCTTCAAATGCTCGGACTTCTTACATCAGCGCTGGTGGTTGGTAGGTCTCCCACATATTGAGCCCTTCGATGCCCAACATCGACTAGGAATCGAGGATGGATCAGCTGCCTAGGTACATAAGCTCACAGAAAAATCAAGCACTGCCTGGCTTCGTTCCCTCATTGCATCGAAATAAGAAACATCTGATCCATTGGACTATCTACCACTTGAGTAAACCTCGTAGGGTTATGAATGCATCATCCATTTTCCCGCCTCCGGCTGCTTCAGCTTCAGCTCTTGTGCTCCTCGGCAATGAAAAATGGATGGACACTAATCTGACGCCGTATTTTTGCGTATACCCTATTCTGAATTCTATACTTGGACTTCGTACTTGTACGTGGCTGGCTATATTGAACTGTAAATGGTCACCTTGATATTCGTGTACCCGATTTGGACCAAAATTTTCTCCATCCTCAGCCCTTATACGTCAATACGACGGCCTCCATCCGCCTAGTCAATATCATTTGAGCCTCTAAATTGAAAATAGAAGGGTCCAGCCTTAATATGGCATGACGATCGTAAATTAAGTCACAGTCCGTGTTCTACTTAGGTCTGTACGAAAGCAGGCAATCGGTACATCTGTCTAATCAACCATACGATGAACTACGGCTCGAGTACTAGGAGTTTGGAAGCAATTCAGCCAGTTTGGATATGATGCTACAGAACAGTCTCTGCTCATTAATTTCACGGATGTAGTAGCTTGAGCTGAGGTGGAGATGCCAAACAGTATATCAATGAACACATGCCCCTTGACACGGAAACACAGTCTCGGACGGAAGTTCAAAGACAGTGACCATGCACTCAAGTAGACCCGTCTGGTATTGAAATTCGCCCTCTTTCTCAGAATGGGGAGACTGCCAATAGTGGCTGCGTCCTCAACCTTGAAAATGTTGGCGAGTCTGGAGATAATTACCTACCTAGGTTGGGCGCCCACTGCCTCTGCCGGCAAACTTACTGTGAAGCTCTTATAATCTCAACGTCATCCGTCCACTCTAGTCTACCTAGGTAAGGGCTATTGTTTTGCTCTCTTACTGTTAACGGCACTGTGTAATCTTGGATGCTAGGCTTTCGAGCATTCTCCATTGTAAGAAGGAAACTGTTACAGCTTTTATAGCTATATTAACAGCTCCAAAAACAGCAACCACTTCACCAGTGAGAGGTCGCGACGGTCTGCGTGCTGTGCGTGAAGTCCTCGCTCAGTGTGTTTGATCACTTCAGCGAATTCCAAGAACAGGGCCACGGCGATGGTGTTTGATCGCCCAGGTTGTAATGTCGCAATTCTGGAGCGAAATTCACTACGTCGCAGACACATCATGGAGAATAAGCGCCTGGTGATGGACGCAGCCTCCTGGTGTCGCGAAAACCAAGGGGGGGAGGTGGGCTCGATGTCAAGTGGCAACAAGCGTACCTACCAGAACTGCGATTCTTCTTCTGTGGTTCCAAGGAGATTTTGCCACTTTTCAAGACGCGGCCTGATGAGAGAAGTTTGATAGGATTTTTACGTCATGAGAAAGCGGGCCTTGGGTACTTAGGTACCTCCTTAGCTAGTGAGTCACGCCGGGGAAAAGGCAAGCATTGCGCAAGTCGACATCAAGGTAAACGCGAGCGGGATTGTTAACAAGCTAATTGCGCCTGCATGGTTCAACGGCTAGATTCAGCGTCTGGATGGTCAAGTGGTCACGATACCACATTGTGGGAGTACAAATCTGTGGAGACCCGTGTTCGATTCACGGTCCGGACACGACTTTTGGGAGTTTTCTTTTGTTCATCCTTCCTTTTTTGCGGCAACACAAAACTCTTGCCATCAATATCGCGAGTGTGGTTTTGTGCACTTTGCACCTTTCCTCGTTACGTCCCAAGTGCCTGGGGATGATCAACCTGAATCCGGGAAAGACATGCTTTGGACTAAAAGGCATCGATGGTAGTGAAACAAAGAGTTTATTCAGAGTCTTCTCAGAGTCTTGTCAGAGTTGTTCCGTCTGCCTACGGAAAATCAGTTCTAGAGTCCCACCTCAACCCAAGCAAGATAGAAACTCACACAACGCACGCAACGAGCAAATACCGACACAACTCAAACCTAGTCTGCTCTACCCAGCAATCACATCCAACGCCGCCGCACAAATCCCGCTAAACGCCGTCATCGTCGCAGTGTGGGCCTCGCTCGCCAGCCCCGCCAGGAAACGTGACATGGTCCAATCGTACCGAACGTATTGACCCTGACAAAATACGTCACGATGAGCCGCGTGGCAGCCTCGACGTCGACGCTGGACTCCACCGCACGTGGATGGCGTCGAGGAACTGCGAGGTGCCGCCCTCGAAGGTGGCGACCTAGCAGGGACGTCAGCTGCCCGGTGGAGATGGACCTGTTGGATAGAGCTTTGGTTTCGAGGTTGTTAGTGGCAGCGAGGGTTGATTAGGTACTGAGTACAGGATGCCCACCAGTGATACGTTTCGAGGGGAGAGGGGCTGGGTTGTCCAGGTCGACACCACGGCCGAAAAGGTGAGGTCGAGGTTCACACTGACCATTTTGGATAGCACAGGATTGGTTTGAGATGATTTTAGAGGGCCTCGGGACACATATGCTAGGTTTTCCAGTACGTATATCTGGACCTTTGGATGCTAGGCTTTCGAGCATTCTCCATTGTATGAAAGAAACTGTTACAGCTTTTGTCGCTGTATTAACAGCTTTTTTTAAAAAAAAAAAAACCACCTATATCTGGACCTTTGATTCCTTACATTCGCATGCGAGGATATCCACTCTGAACAAGCAAACACGGTGGGTAGTTTGCATATATCGATAACCTACCTCACGCTCTACGTATCTAACGCCCAGGCCATCACAACAAAAATATTTCAGCAACGCAAACATAGTCATCATGCATCAATTAACGCGAGGCACGCTAGCTCTCTCGCTGTCTTAACCCCCCCCCCCCACAAACATCCTCCTTCTGGCAAACACAGTAGTATGTCTGAGTCCACAAATGCCAGTAAGCCCGCGAAGAATCTCTCCCTCTCTCTCCCCCTCTCTCTCCCCCCCTCTCTCTCTCCCTTTCTCTCTCTCTCTCTCTGTCTCTCTCTCCGATCATGATACAGCCGATACCGGACGAATGGATCCGAACAAAAAAGGACGGCCTGGTTGCGGGAAAGGACTGGGCCTCTGAGTGGGTATGTTGTGTGTGACAGAACCGAGAAAGACCGCATCGACAAATGTAATGCCCAACGTGGCAGGACTGCCAATCCACCAATTGTGGTGCATAGGCGGGGATAGAATAGGCAGAGAAGGAAATAATAAATGCATATTTACACCGCCCGTGTCCCGCATTCTTAGTAAACCGCCATTAGAACTTTTTTCTGTCCCTTTTTCGCGTTTCCTATTCGTAATTACCAATGCCTCGCTTCCGTGAAGAAATTCGTATATGTATCTATGCACATGGTGTGAAAAAGAAAAGAGCAACGGTTCAGATGCCGTCATCAATGTGAGGGGGAGGGGGGCGAAAGCTAGGGCTCCTCCTCGATGAGGCGTTGAACCTCGGGTGCGTTGAGCAGAATGCGCTTGCCGAGCTCCTCTGGTGGCTTTCCGTCGCGGACGGCGCCGAAGTCCAGGATCTACCAAGACGCATTAGCAGATGAAATACAACACAAATAAACGGGTAGGATACTAACCTCAACATAGGTGAGGTTATCCCTCTGGACAGCCGCGACACATCTCCGCTCGTCAAACTTGACCTGCCACACCCCCCCTAAGTCCGTCAGGAGGTCCTGGATGCAGTCACCGGTCTGGATGTCCCACATTTTCACGGTCTTCTCGCTGCCACTAATCACCTTACGCCCGTCATGCTGGAAGCAGGTAATAGCGCCCGTATGAGCCATAAGAGTGTTCTTACACTTTCCGTTCTCGGGGTCCCAGATGCGAAGGGTGCTATCGGCCGCCGCGGAGACTAAGCGCTCGTCACGGAGATCAAGAAGACCGACGAGAAGAGTGTGACCCTCCAGCGTGTGCAGGCATGCACCCGTGTCAAGGTCCCATATCTTAACAAACGAGTCCATTGATCCTGAGATGCATCGGTTTCGCTTGTGATCGAGCACCACACTATAGACTTTCTGGGTGTGACCGTGAAGGACGTGAAGGGCTTCCCCGGTGCTGATTCGCCACACACGGACTGTCGCGTCATAGCTGCCAGAGACCAAGATGTCGCCATGGGCTGCGATGGAGCGGACCGAGTGGGTGTGGCCACTCAAGATCCGGACAAAATACGGACACTCCGCGTCGTTGGCTGGAGGACCAGTCTGGATATATCTCCGAGACCCTGCCTCGGGCAACCTCCATACGCGCAGCTGGCTGTCTCGAGAGCCAGTGATGATGAGAGGATTCGGCGGCATCATAACCGGCTCACCATTGAAGGTCTTGCCGGTGTCGGTTGGCATGAGGATCTGGAGGCAACGGACGGTGGAGGTGTGTCCATAGAACACCTGTGAGCACAGTCCCTTCTCAATGTCCCAGACACGAACAGATCGGTCCGTGCTACCAGAGACGAGCGTGTTGCCCTCATACTGCAAGGCCCAGACACCACCTTCATGACCTTCAAGCTTCTTCCGCAGCTTGCCCGTCTTGGTGTCGTAGACATGGATCAGGGTATCGTCACTCCCCGTGATGATCTTGTCGTCGTCAAATTGCAGACAGGTGATAACATGACGAGGGTGTGCCGCAAAAGCGACGTGACCAGGCTTCACCTTGCCGCTAGTCCAGCTCTGGCGGATCATGTAGTGGCGGCGATAAAGGGACTTGAACAAATGCAGTCTGCGGAGGCTCGCAAGACCGATCTGCGGGTCGGGTACAGCGGCAGCTGCCTCGCTGGCCGCTGAGATGGGACCGTCGGGCTTGAAGAGCTTGGCCGGAGACAAGGGCTGGTCGTCCTTGGGAGAGTCTTGGGCGCTGGCGCGACGCTTGCTGCGCTCCTGATTGACGTGGTTGTCCAATCTCCGCTTTCGCTTGGAGGATCGAAGCTTTGGGATCGTGATCTCATTCTTGGGAGAGCGCAACTCAGCCTCAGTCGAGGTCAGACGATTCTGCAGGCTGACATCCAGCTCGGCGCCTTCTGGACCCTCGGGATCCTGCCAGCCCCAGCCTTGGTAGATGGCTTTCTTCAGCTCTCCCGGAGCAAGCTTGAACCCGTCCCTATCGAACAGCTCCTTCCAACCCGTCTCATTGGTGTCGATGAGGTTGCGCCAGTGCTTCGAAACCTGCGCTGCGCGGCAGAGGTCACGATGGTCAAGGAAGAAAAGGACGTGGAGACCAAGCTCGACAGGGAGCTGCTTGAGGAAGTCGCACTTAAGCGCAGGGTTCACGACGTCGGCAACCATGTGCAGGGTCTTTCTGGGACATCTGCGGAGGAACTGGTACATCATGAATGTCTTCATCTCATTGGGCATGGAATCGAAGGACTCGAGCATGGAGCGGGTATCAAGCATGCTGAGAGACCTGTCGAACGAGCTTCGGTCGCGGTTGGACGGAGAATCGTCATCGACCAGGGCCAAATCCATGTCCATGCCTATCGTCGACTGTGTTTCCTGGGTGTCGTCGATCCACCGTCGGCGGGAGGATCTGGCGAGACTGTTCGAAAAACTCGGATCCTCCTCTTCCTCGACCTCATCATCCGGCTGTTCAGTCGTGTGCAGCTGGGCAGCAGCCAGCGTGGGGGACAATCTGGGACTGGGCAGACTCGCGTCTCCGGCGGCAACGGTGATAGAGGGTCGTGGTGGCTGAGAGGTGCGTGCGGAGACGGGACGTATGTCGTCCAGGGAATCGGCAAAGGGCTCCACGTCGGCATCGGTGATAGGAGGGGTAGCCACATTACTGCTGAAGACAGTATGCGACTCACTGCCGGCGGGACTTGCTGCATCATAAGCCGCAGTGGGCTGGCTGGGGCTGGAAGCAGAGGCCTCGGCAAGCCTATCCACGTTCAGGGGTCTCAACCTCTGCGGCCACTCGGTGCCGCCCGCCATCAACTCGGACCGATCCGGGGTGGCCAGATATTGCGAGGAAGACTGTCGGGTGGTCCGGTCTCTGGAACCATGCGAGACGGCCCTTCGGAGCCTATCGGAAACATTGGAAATGGCTGCATGGCTGCGTGATGACTTCTGAGAAGGCTTGCTGCTGGAGGCCGGGGCAACGGGGTTGGAGGTGTGTCGATGTGACCTACGCGTCTGCGACTCGGTGGAGGGCTTGGGAGACTGTTTTGCGGGTTCCGGGGCGGGGGTACCGCGCTCGGAGTTGGACTTGACGCTCTCATCGGACTCGAGGGACTTTGTCTGGGGGGTTATGTTAGCAGGATATTGCGGCACCAACGTCAACATGCGACCACGACTGACCTGATACTCGGGGTGAGGAAAAGACGGGCAGCAGAAGGACCAGGCAAACTCGTCGTCATTCTCGTTCAAGTCTAGGGAGAACTTCCGCAGGTCGGGTGGGGTGGGACCGTGGGCCAAGGGGTACTCTTTTGTATCCAGGGCTTCCAGGGGCCGGGGTTGTCGGATGAAGAGAGGGGGAAAGGACCGTTTGGTGGTTGTGGTAGTCGTGACGGTCTTGGTCTCTACGCATTCCGCAACCTCGTATTGCAGTCTGGAGGCATGGGCAGCTGGGTCGGACTCGTCGGACTCGTCGAAGCTGACGGTGAGCCTCTGGTTGGCGCGAGGGCGGCGAACCTCGGTGCTTTTTTGAGTCGTGGGCGACGCCTTGGAAGGGGGCGCGAGAGACATGGCCGGCAGAGACCACCCGAGGGTGGAGGAGAGGGATGGTCTTGATTGGGGGTGTCTGGTACTTGGCGGCCGTGATAAGGTGAGTTCGGCTGGAGAGACTCGATAAGGACGAGGACTGGTCGGCGACGAGGTCGACGAGCAACCGAGATAGAGTGGCCGGCAACGTGTTGTGAGACAAAGAAGGCACGGGATGGACGCGTCTGCGGGATGAGGTTTGCAGGTTTGCAGGTTTGCAGGCTGCAACTGGGTCGTTGGGCAGCGCGTTCTGGATGCAGTGCAGGCAGGGGTTACGGCGGGAGGCGAGTTGATAGGTTAAAAAGCGTTGTTGGTCGGGTAGTGGGTGTCGGTCGAGTCGAGGTTTGGTTGTCGACGTGAAAGTCAGGGACGCTCCGTCGTCGAAGGATTCTTTGTCGATCTCAAAGGACGTTGACCATAGCGCAGCCTCCTGGGATGATTACCAACAGTGCCCTTTTCTCTTTTCTCTTTTCTATTTTCCCGTGGTTCAAAGTTGCCTCGTGTCGAAGGTCGGTGCCGAATAGAGGCAGGAAAGATGTGATGGACGAGAAGTAGGTTCGGTGGCCACGAGGGAAGAGGCACGCAAGATGTGGTCGGGTTTGAGAGGCTGAGGCTGAGCAGGGCAGGACAAGGCAGGCAGATAAATTTGGTGGATCCTGGGCCAAGTCAGGAGGAAAATGAAGAGAGGGAGGGTGAGAAAAGAGGATAGGTAAGCCGAGAGCACCGGCCGCAAGGCAGTCACACAACACGGAGGTGCTGGTCAACAACACAACCAAAATGGCAACATGTGTACTGAAACCATCAAGAAGAAGAGCGTGGTCGGGGGTCGGTCGTCGGTCGTCCGTGGTCGCTGGTCGCTGGTCGCTGAAAAGGAGTATGGCAGTCTGTGAGGATGGCTTGTTGTCTCGGAGTGGTGGAGTGCGCACGAGAGAGGAGAGGCAGAGGCGGCGGCGGCTGTGACGGCAGTGACAGTTGGTTTGGGTTCAAGAAATCAAAGGCTGCCTTATTAGCCCTAGGCGCCTTCGGACGCCCTTCCCTGCAAAACCCTTGCCAACCCCCAACCTGACTGGCTGGCTGCTTACACTTTTCATCCCCGGGCCTCGGGCCGGCCTCTGGCAATCTTCCCCACTGCGGGCCCCAACTTTGTTTTTCAGCCACACCATCAACATGTGTTTTTTTTCCCTCAAAGGGTGTGGCGTCGCGTCCCGACGACGACGATTTCATGATTCAGGCCAGCGCCCTTTTCTGCCCGGCCTCTGACAACAAACTCTGACGACGAACCTCCTCGAGTGTCGTCATCGTGTGATGGGCGCACAGGACCCGTCTCCCTGCCGCTTGCTGGCCAAGGTTTGTCCCGGCAGTCTTATCTGCATCTCAGCCTCGCTCATAGTATTCAGCTCCTGTGGCATGCGGCTGAGAAAACTTTGACACTAGGTAGGACAGTCTCGTCAGCAATATGGGCCTTGACACCCGACGGTAGAAACTCCTGTATGGCCAAATCACATAAATGGCTTCCCTTCCCACAGCAGCAGCTGAAGGATGATGGAGACGTGGACGATGTAGAGGTGCCAGAAATCTCTTGCGGGCGGGGGGGGTGAAGATGTTTGTCTGGTCATAATCCAGACCAGGTCAAGTGTCTGGCTTGGAGCAAACATACGGCATGATGGGTATGGGGTTGGGCAAGGCCACCCATCATTCATACCATGGGCAATCCTCAGGTTCCTCTCCTGATGGACTGGAACTGGTTTCTATCACGGGCCGCCATAACTGTCGTCTCGATCGAGACGTCGACAGAGTTCCTTGACATGGCCGCTCACTATAATTCAGTTTCACTCAGTGTTTACTCGGTATGCATTTGGGAGTCCAACGTTGACACATGGGCTACATACTTCAAGAAACTACCCAGGTATGTACCTAGGTACTGCAGGTGGGCATGATATCTCTTTTGTTCTTCATTTCCGAGGCCCCTCCCGCCAAAAACTTCTTTACGGTAGTGATGGTTTGATTTCCTTCGTCTTTCCTCGATGCTTTTTCCTCGGACTGCTTTATATACCTAGGTCTATCCGGGGATTCATGCTGCCAATATTTGTATGCTGGGTGAGACAGGGGTGGTTGCCCGGGGGCGCAGGGACCACTTCTGGGATGGAGACGGAGGAGTAGTACACGAGGCAAGAGCACATGAGGCAATAGCACCTGCCCTCCAGACACCCATCTCGCCCCATCCGGGCGTCTTCCATGTAGAGATCTCCTGTCAGTTTCACCCATCGTCAACGCGACCTCCTCTCTTCACTTCCAGGGGTAGCATCCTCATCTCGGCCAAGACCATCCAGGGACAGTCCGCGTCGCCAACATGGAGGACGACAACACCGGCAACAACGGTCCGGGTCTGCGACTCTGCAACTGGGACGCCGCTCCGGCCCAAAGATTTCTCACGTCTGTCGTGCGTCCCGATCCCAGCATTTAAGGTGGATTCATCCGTGCTACTCAGGCTAACCATTTCCACTCTTGATCGACTGCAGTTGAGCTTCATTCTATACGCGAGGTACCACATACATCTCCAGTCATGTCCCATGTCTTAGTCTGATCGTCTTGCAGAGGATCTTTCCCCGAGGAGTGTTTCCGACGCGTCTCCGATCAAGAATGGCTGGAGGATCCCAAAACCACCCACCAATCCCTAATCAACAACGGCCGGCCACTGTCCTCCTCCAGGTCCCTCAGGAATTCTGTACTGTCACAGAATGGCCCCTTCATCTACCTTCGCCGGGCCGAAAACCACCGCTTAGACGGGTTTCTCAATGCTCTGGTACAGTGCTCGAAGCCTTCCTTCTAGTGACCATCCTGACCTAGCGCAGGATGGCATCTTCTCTGCCGTTCAACAGCAGCGTCTTGGAAAGATCCAGGTCTGCTTCTCGAGATCCAAGTCTTGGGATCCCCAGGCACTCATCGAGTTCTACAGCCTCAAGTTCCGCTATACCAAAGGCGGTAGTCTGCACGTCTACATCAACTGGGGAGGCACCCCCGATACTCCCATCCCAACCGATTGTGATACCCCCTTCAAGGAGTTTTTGAGGACCCGGCCTCCAATCACCGGCACCCACTATACCCATCCCTTCATATACTCCACCGATGGCAAGCCCTTGGACAAAAACTTGAATCCTGGCTATGGCAACTCCATCAGAGAGGCCGTGACATTCCTGCAGGACCAGCCAGTTTCGGGCAGCGGTCGCATAGGCACACTCGTGTTGGTACTTCCCATATTCCTCGGGAGCAGTTATGGTCAGCTAACCACACGGCTTTTCAGGTACCGCTCCGAGGCCGATATTCTCCAGGAGGACAGGGAGAAGCGTCTACTAGAGGAGAAAGTCTGCCATCTCGAGGAGGCCGCCCTAGCGGAAGAGAGGGAGGTACGCATGCGGGAGATCAGGCGCCTCGAGAGGCCCCCAGGCCAAGACGCGATGCGAGTGGACCCAACAGCGACACGCATGCAAATGCTTTACTCCGAGGAAGATCCGGATTGGATTACTGGTCTTGACTCTGTCTCTACCTCAGTCCGACCCTCCAAAGAACAACCACGCCGTCGAATGGAAGGTCAAGGATCAAGGCCTCAATTCGAGTGCACCCTCGTAAGTTGCACGTATCCAGCCAAATCGAGATCAAAATCGCTGATATCAACTTAGTCTGTCATCGAAGAAGCATCAGACGAGCTGCCGGCCACACAACCCCTTTCCAGCCAGCAGCGTCCGTGCCTCAGCCAGCCATTGAACAATAGACGTGCATTGGACTGGGACTCGGACGAAGACGTGCCGGCACAGCGTCTTACCAAACGGCCCAGGTATTCCTCTCCGAGCGCTTTACAACCGACCTACGTGCGCCGCCTCACCAGGCCATCCACAAGATCTCTTTCGACGGACATTCTCGCACGACTCGACGCAAGCCAAGCTGTTCCACCCTCACCGGCTTGGTCGCCTTCTGAGTCCATATCCGAGGCCACATACGTCTCGGCGAGCTCCAACGCGGCTCGGTCCTCGTCTGCTTCACCAACTTCTTCCATACGGAGCCGCCTGCCCATAACTGCTCGCCTTCTCAGAGGTCGCCGAGGCGCAGCTCGGAGTTCCAGCCAGAAGCACTGACTGGCTCCTCGAGTTACAATCTGTCACAGGCGCTTAGGATATGACTGGCAGGGTATCGATGGACTATTGTCAACTGGTATTTGAGGAAACATTGACCACGAGCACGTGTATTTCTGCAGTAGTGTCCAATCTCCGACCGAGCCGTTTATCCCGTTACCCAAAACCTTCGTTACTCTTCCCAAGCCAGCCGAAATGAGAACAAGCAATGCTATCTATTAGTTCCTTTATAATGCTGGCCATATGTCTCGCTTAATTCTAGGTTCCATGAGCCGGACACACCACTCATGCCACGGAACTCCACTCATCCTTCTCTCAAAATTCGTCCCGTAATCCCACGGCTCCACTCACACAAGAGTCGTCGCCGTCACGGTGCTGGACACAGTGGACCAGACGGTCTTGTATAGCGTCTCGTCAATTCCATCACACTCGCCGGGTGTAACCTCGGGGCCCGTTGGGGCGGGGTTACCAGAGGGTGTCACGGTCACAGTCACGGTCACAGTCACGGTGACGGTGGCGGGGCTGTCGTCAGCGGTGGTGATGGCGGGGGGCGCCAAGATGGTGGAGGAGACGTCCGCCAGGGCGGAGAAGGAGTCCAAGGTAGACAGTGCCATGTTCGTAGTAGAAGATGGGATGGTTGAGATCTGGAAGAAAATTGTGATATCGAGCTCTGGAAGTAGATGTGGTGGTCGATATGTGGATGGATGTGAAGGGTTGGGTGTTGGTCGATGTGATGATGGGCATTGCACTCAGGGTGGCCCTGCAGGAAGATATAGTCGTCAAGGCCTAGGAGGACTCGCCACGGGCCTCGATCTCGGCCCGTCGGGCGAGGCGGGAGGGCGACAGGGAGGGAGTGAGGAGGTCCGCTAAGCTGAAGAGGGGCAATGAGGGAGGAGACATGGCGAGGAAGGGAGTGGTGGAAGCCTAGCATGGATGGTGATGTGGTGGATGGTGGGATGCACTGGAATGCTGGTTGGGTTCGGAGCCACAAGTCCTTTGTGTTCAAAGGTCTTCCAGGGGTCTAGGTGTGTTTCCCTGCGATGACGATTGTCGCTTCTGCTCTACGGGTGGTCTTGGGCCTGACCAGCTTGGGTCCCTGGATAGGGTCCCTGGATATTGGGGTTCAGACTTGAGGGATAGGATCGGTATCGACGCCATATGAAGATGTTTTCTTCTTTTCCTCCTCCCTTCTGCTTAGCCCGGCCCCTAGTAGTACGGGTTGGACCTTAGCGTTGGAAAATGGTGTAGCCTCTACCTCCCTTTGCTTATGCCGAAGGAGATGTTGAGATTGAAGGGGAGGGTTGTCTGTCTGTGCTATCATGAGCTATTGGCGCCTTGGAGGTTACATGTATCACATTTTTGGGAGGTGGTCAGCCCGGGACTTGGATGGTCATACTTCCATTCCCTTGCCATGTTCTACTCGGAGGTCTAAGTCAGGTGATTGTGTTTCGGCGTCCAGCGGGTTCCTATAGGGGTGTTGCCTAACAAATGCACGGCTTCGTGTAAACGGCAAAATTCCTTCTCGAGGCACGGGTTCCAGAAGCACCTGTCCGGGAGAGGATCCAAGGGGTGAAATGTTTCGCCTAGCAGTGAAACTTCCACGTGGATCTGGAAACGTTTCTCCGCTGGTACGACAACAGAATTATTGTAGTAGAGAAACAACTGCGGATAGTTTACAGGTGGCACGCAGGGAGACTGTGCGGCTGAAGGAGACGACGTTCTTGATATTGGTTAATACGGGGTAGGGGTGGATCTAGCATCGTTGACTAAGACGCCAAGCATCGCTGGCTGGTCCGTGCTCTGTCCAATTTCCTGGAGAAAAAGCAACGCCATGCCCGAACATCACGGGCTCCCAAGCTAGCGACGCCTCACAACAACGGTGGACAGTGGACTTGGATCGAGTTTGCGATGATACACCCCTCGTGACCCTTGCGCTCCCTAAGCGACGCCTGATCTGATCCCCTGCCGAGGGACCCAGCCTTGTTGCACACCTCGCCCTCCCTGCGCCGCGGGCGTCTCCGTCTATCATGGGCGCCTGCGCGTCATGCTTGGGTGGTCGGCGGAGAGACTCTATTGAAGAGGTGAGCCCCTCTCCCCTCTCGCGCGTCGTTCCTGCAGCAACTAATGTCTTTGTTGCCAGGACGATGAATCACGGCTCCTTTTCGACGACCCGAACGGTATGCAATATGGCAGCTTTGGAGAACAGCAGATGACGGGGCAACATGACCCTCTTGAGGCCCAACGAGAAATTGAGGCTCTGCAGCGGGTCGTCGCCCGAACATCCGAGTAATACTACCCCCGCGAGCCCCAACCGCCCCGGGAAAACACGTGGGCAGATGCTGACGCGCTCTCCGTTGCAGCAACATGGTGGACATCTTCGAGATCGCGCCCGCGAAGGATGCACAACGCAGTGCACCCACCACACCTTACGCCCTGGTGGGTCAGGAGGCACGTCAGATGCGTTACAAGTCCCTCCTCTCCAAGCTGAGCGCCGAGGACGTCTCGGCAGCCGGAGCCAGGGTGGATTGGCTCCCAGATGACGACGAGGAGGCTTCAGAACCGCACAATGCAGTCCCACCCATCAGGACCGAATCCAGCGACGTGCTGGTCGGGAACTTCAGAGAGGCGGCCGCCGCAATGGCATAATGCAGGGACAGGGGCTCTCATGCTCCGTACATAGATCCCGATCGGACGTCCCGGAGTACGGACGACATATCACATCTTTTGTCACTCTCTTTCATCTTTTCCTTGCCTGTTTCAACCCTGTACGGACCGAAGCATATACCGGACGTCATGTGGCTGCCACGTGCTGCAGCAGCCGGCAATAATGCTCGCCAATGTCACCTCTTTCACCTAATCACAGCGCCCAGTCGACACCGAGCGTCCAGGGCGGCGGGATGGGACCCACCGCAGGATGTTAGGTCTGCCTAGGAAATGCCAGTACAGAATGCCCACTAGGTACCATGGTAAACTGATGAGCCGCATGTCTCGTCAATCTTCATGACCTGCATCTTCTACGAAAAGCCAATACCAAATAAGATTTTCTATTCGCTCACCGCCCTCTCGTCTGTGCCAGGTACAAAGTACGTTCGCGTGGTATTTTGAACTTGGCCTCCTCTTTATCCCCCCCCAGCCACCAATCATACCAAGTATCATGGGGACTCTCCCAAGACCCGCGAGACTACCGGGCCCATTGAAAAGGAGCCACGTTAACTGACTGACCTGACGTTGCCTTGAGGTGGAGACAAAACACCTTTAGCTTCGTCAAGCTGTATCAGAATTTTCTTCTGTTGTAATTCTCCGGCTTCGGGGCATGTTTTGAGCCGAGGGTGTCGAGATGCCGTTTTCACGGGGATCAGGGGCACGTGTTTGAGTTTCGGGGGATGTTGAGCTAATGCACAGCCGTCGTGACCCTCATCCCGGGAGGTTGGCACATCCAATGCCCTCCCTCGGCTTCGCGAGGCTCTGGCTTGACGACCCCATCGGCGCTGTTCGGTACCTCCCAGGCTGGCGGCCATCTTCGACGACGATCGCCTCTGGACGGACCGAATTCCACTACGACGCTGAACGAGCCCTTTGGGGCTAATTGGTCTCGACAACCATCCTTTTAACCCTGCAGGACGCAGCAGCGTCGTATGAGGTGCCAGTCTAAACGTGGAGCAGAGCGATGGGCCAGCCAAGCCAACACCTCAATATCGACTCCTCTTTGCATGGGGATTTATAGCTACCGTCGGCACGGAGATTCTGACCCCGCTACTGCCAGTTGTTTACGGAGTCGAATACTCGGCTGATCCGAGCAGATAGAGAATGCTCAAGTGTTGTTCGCCCACTGGCTCCTCTTCGGCCTCCATGTCCTTTGCTGCGTGGCTGTCTCCTCCACCATACGCTACTGTTGCGACGACCTGTCGTCTGCGAGCTTTCTGTACCACCAGCATCTTTTGCCCCCTCACTGTATTCGTGATCAACGTCCTATTCGCTGGCTGAGGGGGGGGTGGCGGGCAACAGTCCACTTAGTAGAGGGTACATGGCCCCCAGACACTAATCCAGCGAAGGTGGGCCTGTCAGAACCTTCTAAGGGGCCCTTTATATGCAGCTCAGCGTGGGGGGAGGGTGCCATCCTTCCGGTGATGGTGACGCGCTGCTGTCTCGCCTGTCTCGGCACCATCTGAGACTGCACGAATTCGTCTCGTCTACAAGCGGTCCAGTGGATGAATTGGGGTTTTACAGGTGAATGCAGACGGTTTTCGGTTCTCAGCCTGATCCCACAGGATGTCTGTACCTATTCTGTCGAAATCACGGATGCCGCCTGGCAGGCTTGAAATTGGATCCACAACGATGAGGCATGCTTCTGAAAGATCGATTTTTCCCCCATCACTGAAGCCCTTTGAAGATGTCCCAATCTAGACCTATGTAGCCCTGTTCTCATCGACGCCAGGCTCTGGCTGAAGTCGCCCTACGAAGAGCGAATTCTCGCTGAACAGACCTGAACTTTTTACGCACTTGAAACGTGCTGGTTTGGTTCCCCTCCCGACATACTTCGTTTCGCCATCAAGACATATCGTACAGTCTACCTACTGGGCTTTCGAATGGTCAGCACCTTGAAGTGGATACCCAAGCCAGAATGACAGCATACCTTTGCTCTACCTCCTCTGGGCATATTGTGTCACCCTATCGTCCTCAATTTCTCCTCGTGTTCTATACAGATCTTGTTTATCGCCTCTCGGACCTCTGCCATATCGTACTCAGTCTTCTCGATAGTCGCCCGCCGGTTTCCCTCTCTCCTCCACCGCTCGACGTCCTGGCACATCTTGTGGTACCGCCGTTCCTTCTTCTCGATCTGGTCGCACAGCTTGCATTGCTCGCCCTTGTAGTTGGTGTCATAGACGAGCTTCAGCCCGCACGTTTCCCCCGTCCTATACTCCTTGTTGCATTGTTGACGGAAGTTCCCCCACTTCCAATAACCACATTTCCACCGCGTCTGGTCAAAGTAGCACATGTTATGAGAGATTCTGAGGGTGTTGCAGGTGGTGAGGGATCGTGTGGTGTTTGCTCTGGCAAGGCGGGTCAGTCTTTGATGGGCAACCATGATGAGCAGGGTTACCGTCTACGGTTTGCTAGAGTATGCAAGACATACTCCGTACTAGCCACGTAGAGCGGGTGTGGCTTACCGAGGATACAAGAGACCAATGGAGATCCTCCCGTCAAGTGAACAAATTGACGTGGTATTCGATATTATTCGATATCCGCCTTTGGCGTGTTGCACACAAAATCACCAAGAAGATGGGCAATGTTGTTCCAGGGCTTCGGATCGTGAGCTCAGTTACCACACAAAAAGGTTGCCAATGAGGCAGACGGCGAGAACAAGAAGACATACTTATACTTTCAAAGATCGACCCTGTCTGGTCCGGGAAGGTGGACCGGGGCCATTGACAACACACCACCATCTGCATCGCGCGTTGACGAGGCTTGCCGCTGGGGAGAGACAACAATTTGCAACCCGCATCTGCATCCGGTCAAGGTCAAGATGCTACGTCGACCTCCTCCTCCTGCATCTACCACTACAGCACCTCTACCCGGGCTCATACTGCCCGAGCCGTACTGACGCGGGTTTCCACACGGCCCCGTCTTCCTTGCTGGGCCCTTCCAATA
>MUZH01004058.1:0-39337 GCA_003012965.1 Juglanconis oblonga | reverse complement strand
AATAAACGGTCTCTCTGGGCCCTAGGTACAGTTACAGTACCTTTAGGTAGTCAGCAACTCAACACGCCAGATGCCAGCATTCAGTCCCTTGGCCTCTTTGAATCCATGGAGATTAAAAGTTATGAAAGGACGGCTTGGTACACCCTCTCATCCCTCCCATCCGTCCAAATCGAAACCGTAAGTGGAAAATTACCTAGTGAAGAAAAGTCCTCCCGCAGAACCAGCAGCGCAGTCCTAATCGCCACATTTTCGAAACAAATATAACCACTCCAGTGTGGATCCCATCCGCATTCCCACGAATCCCACCGTGCTCCCTTTCCCATGCAGTTGTAGTACATACAGTATTTGAAAAGAAGAAGTGGGTAGTCGTCGAATCGCAAGCTGCCTCCCCTTTCACAAAACACCACACGTTTTGCGCCGATACCGTGTGCGCTCCATCCAATCCGTTCCCAGTCACTCACCAGACCGCACGCACCCAGCTCAGTCGTCGTCAAAGATCTGCATCGTATTCTGCAGAATTGTATCCACACACTTGCACTGCCATCCCGAATCCGCAATGTTGCCCTTCCCGGCACCGCCCATGAGCGTCGGCCCGAACACGATGGCCAGGTTCTGGCTCGTCATCCGGTTGACCACCGAGTTCTCCATGACCCGGTGCAGATGCAGAGCAAGCGCGCGGAGAGTGGCGTAGTTCGGGTCGGGCAGGTTGTTGATGGTGGCGTGGAGGGAGTCGCGACGGACCGTGTCGTCTTCATTCTCTGTAGTCCGCGGTCAGCACATGTATGTTGGTCGGCGGAGCACGTGTTGCACTTACTGGCTGCCTCGATGAAGTTGTCGTAATATTCCCTCGTCAACAGCGGGTCGGGCAGGTCCCGGAAGAACTGCTTCAGGAGACCAGCAACACTGTTCACATCGTGGAAGAAGTGCTCGGGATTCCTGAAGTCCAGCTGCGGTGATGCCGTATCTTTTCACCATGTTAGCAACTCACTCAGGACGGTCATACGTCAAGCACCATGGCCACTCACCTGTATCAAACATGCTCTTCAGCTTATTCACGCTCGGCACTGATCCAGACAGTCGGTAGATGCCTTCCACGTTTAACCCAAACAGATCAACAGCCTGGATGCACTGGTAGACCACCAAGGGCACCGCCAAGCCATCCCTCTCGTAGAGCCGGTTCAGCGAAACACCAAAGACTGGCCTCGAGGGCTCCTGGACCGGTGCCGTCGAGCCTTGAGATGGATGAAACGGTGCAGGAAGCTCCCTTACCGCGGGACTCGGACTCTCCGACGAGAAGTTCGGCCCTAGCGAAGGCCCTACAGGATCCTGGAAAGACAAAGCCCCCAATTGCGGTGGCCCTTGCGACCCCACCGTCGGGCCTCCTATGTTGCTGTACCGCGAGTTCGCACTACCCTGCTGCATTGCGAGCAGCCCACCAGGCCCCATAGAGTTGCGATTACTGTACTGAGGTTGTGACGCTGTGGGTGTCGAACTGTTCAGCATGCTGGCTGAACTAAAGCTTCGCTCGTGCTGCTGGTTCGAGGACACAGGTCGCTGGTTGGTCATTGTGGGCATGGGGCCGCGTGGCCATTCTGCCTCTTGATTCGATAGCGGTCGGCTTTGATTCTGTGGCGGTGCTCCTTGGTATGAGTCTTGCCGCCCGTGACCCGAAGGTTGTCCTAGAGTCGGAGGCTGGGCCTTCACCGGTTGGCTTTGTGACGGGTGGGCGGCGCCTGACATGGCTGGTCCCCCAGATGATCCTCCCAGTACCTGTATGTGGTCAGTGTCTTGCTGCAGCGTCGTTAGTCCAAAATACTCACAGGATGGCGCTCATATTTCGGCTCCCCAGTCTGCGGGGGCACCTTATTGTGGTTTGCGCGCAGGAAGTCGCCCAGATCTTTCTGGGCATCAACATGTTGGACGATTTCCCTGAGGCTCATAGAGTCCGGATGATTCGAGTTTCCATTCTTGAGCGGGCTGATGCTCAGGCCATTGCTCAGCAGTAGCTTCTCGTTGAAGGATGCTGGGTATTCCTGTCAGCCGGATGTTGCGCTCAATACAAGCGTAATGCTTACCAAACTTCTGCATCTGCAACAACAATCCCAAGTCACACTCCTTCACAATATCCTGGAGCGCCCTGATCGCCTCGGGTCTCGTCGTCGAGATCAGCTGGCCCCGCTCTTGTTGCAATATCTGGACCTTGTTCTGGTAATCCTGGTCGGCGGCCTGGACCTTGCGCAGCAGCTCCTCCTCATGTTGCGCCGCGGACTTCGGTCCCTTGAAACCAAACACCTTGGCCTTGGCACCCCCATCGCCCATCCTCGCTCGGTCATATTCCTCTGCTAACGAATGGTACTTGGCCTGTGACTTGCGCATTGCCGCCTCGACGTCCGCAACCCGCTGTTCTGCCGCAAGTCCGCTCTGTTTCCAGCCCTTCCTCTGTTTCTCGGCGATGGCGGCGAGTTCGACGAGGTCCTCGGTCATCTGGTGTAGCGACATGGCGTACTGCAGTCCATTCTCGGCGATGCGCTCGTGGATGGTCATCATACCGTCAAAGGCCTTGTTGAAGGTACCCCCGAGATGGTCGGCCCGGCGCATGTTGTCAGATGTCCCTTGGGAGAGCCTCTTGAGCATGGTTGAAGTATTCTCCTCGATCGATGCCCTCTTCTTGAGAAAATTGGCGAATTCCTGTGTCATGGGAGACGGTCTAGGTCAGTAACCGTTGGTTCTGTCTGCCAAGATCGTCTGGGCACACCACCATACCTTTGCAGATGCGATGCTCTGCTTCAGCCTGTTGAGCATGGTAGCAACACCAATCTACGCCGACCGTCAGTCATTCATCCATGTAGCTCCTCTCTGTCCATGTGTGCGCCCAATACGCACCTCCGACGTAAGCACATCCTGCACCAACTTGTCGTCCTCCGGGGTCGCCATGGCCTGAGCCTTGGTGGTAGGGGATGTCGGGTCTGGAGGGGCCGTAGCAATCGGGCTGGCGAGCGAGCCTGCACCGTTGGAGGGGTTTCCGCCGTTCTCGGTGAGGTTTATGCCAGCGCCGAGGGACATGGTGCTGTCGGCTCGATCGCGAGGAATCTGGGGAGGGAGGTCGGAGGAGGCATTGACGTCGGCCATGTTAGGAGGATGAGCTGGCGGATCAGGGGTCTAATATCGGGCGGAAAAGTCGACTCAGGTGGTGCGAGGCGTGTGAAGACCGGAGTGGTAGTGGAAAAAGCCAAGTCCAAGATGTCCCAGCCCCCCTAGTCGAGCACAGCACATGAGTTCGGATCACAGTCGTACACAAGGTGACACCCCAGACTCAGAGGTCCAAGATCGATGCGACGGCCGGCCGTGCGCCTTTGTGGCAAGAAGTCGTCTAGCGCGGCAAGATATGGGTATGAGTGAATGCCCTGACCTGACAATGCTGGAGTCCAGAGTTCGCTCTCGAGACAGAGCAATTTGGACTCTGAGGCAAGGATTGATGAAACGTTGCTATTTCATGCGGTTGCTTCCTGGGTTTGGGTGTCGCAGAGCGTGGATCGGGTGGTCGGAAGTGCGACAAGGTCGTATATCCAGGATCAGCTGTAGTCCGCAGCTATCGCCAGTCGACACAGTCCGTAATTGTCCGTGGGAGGGCCTCGTATCGGTCTGGTAGATTCTAGATTGGCGGCCGTGAGAGTCAGGGACGATGTGGTCAGAGTCAGGGTGATGATTCCGAGGTTGCTGTACTATGTAGATTGCAGATCATAGATTGGCCTGTGCTGTTCCAAGAATAGGTTCCGCGCAAAAGCAGAGAAGCAGCAGTGAAGCAAGAGAGAGAGCTCGAAACTTGACGTGTCCAGGTGTGGCTTAGCAACCTTCCAAGGTTGTGTGTCCTTGGAGGTTGAGTGGGTGAGTGGGCAGATGGGGTGATGACCCCCGCCCTCCATGCCATGCCCACGTGCCCCGTGCCCACCCTGCCAGCAAAAGGGAATCCAGCGTCCAGGGCGTCCCGTCAAAAGTGGAGACGCAGCTCAACGGCCGTGCACTTGCAATGGAGCCAGGGGCTCGAGCAGATGCTCAGCTGACATCACCAAATTAGTGTACTATGTAGAGACGAACCCACCTCGAACGTGTCACGACATGAAGATGCAGTCCGAACCTGGGGAACCTTTGCGAGATACCATGGTACTGAATTGACTCATCAACGAGAGATCCATTCTCCGGCGTCATGTTTCGGATCCCAATTTCAACTCCGGACGGTTTTTAATAACGACAAGCAATGATCAGCACCAGTCTGATCGGCGCAACCAGGCATGGCTCGCGAGTATACGCTCCATGTAATTTTAGAGCCGCTTACGCTTGGACTTGGGTGGCCTCCACCGGGCTTACCGTAAATGGTATCTAATACTATGTACCATAGTATGCAAGAAACGGCACCGTCTTACCGACCGGCTGGAACACGTTGAGACTACGGATAATCTTGCCCGCATCGGATCAGCTGCATCGTCTCGCGCAAGCCTGCCTACCTACCGGGAGGACATTGCTCGTTATGCTGTTGCTCTCCGATGTGGTCGGTCTGGCCGTCAACCTATATGGACTTGTAGAGCCCATCCTTCATCCACGCGGAGGCGGGAGGCACGCAGCCATCCGCAAGCCCACTAATAATACTCCGCCGCCGCGTCTTGAAGCAAGTCATGAAGCCTTCCATGTGTTTCGGAGTACAAGTCTCACTTGAAAGAAAGACGCCTTCGATTGCTAGCGAGCCTTGAACATAGTGTTTGAGATAAGAACTTTTCCCCCAACCGTAGTATTCACCGTGAATGCTCGTTCCCAATGTCATACCAACAAAAAAAGCAACCATGCATCCCATCTTGCTCCCGATTTAGATGTAGCCCTTCAGCACCGCAGCTTCGGCGTTCAATATCGACGAACCCGCAGCTCCGATAACAGCTGTCGAGATGTGTTAGCCTTCGATCCCCGAACCCGGCGGTGGAGGTCGTAAACTCACTGTTGTGACTCAACGCGACAAACTTGAGATCAAAGATCCCACTCTCATCCTCCCGCACCCGGCCCACACTGACCGTATACCCTCTCGACAACTCCCGGTCCAGCCTCGGCTGCGGCCGATCGGGCTGGTCATCACCAAACACCATGATGCTAGGCTTGGGCGCCGACGGGCATCCCAACTTCTCCACATCACTCACATACCCGCGCAGCGCTTCCTTCACCTCCTCGGCACTAGGCGGCGGCCTCTTCGCAAAACGCAAGCTCACACACGCCGTGTGCCCATCAAGCACCGGCACCCGGTTACATGATGCACTGACCTTCAGGCTCTTCAGCTCCTCGAAAGCCGTGGCCTCAGCATTGATCCCGCCCAGGATCTTTTGTGCCTCCGTCTCGAGCTTGTCCTCCTCACCGCTGATGAACGGCACCACATTATCTATGATGTCCATCGAGCTCACGCCGGGATAGCCAGCGCCGGAGACGGCTTGCATGGTGACGACCGAGACGGACTCGATGGGACCGAAGCGCGCTTGCATCGCAGCGAAAGGGATCACGAGGCCGATGACTGCGCAGTTGCTGTTGCAGACCAGGAAACCCTTCTCGAGTCCGTGGTGCTTGCGCTGGTGGGGGATGAGGGAGAGGTGGGGGAGGTTGACAGTGGGCACGACGAGCGGGACGAGCGGGTCGCGGCGGTAGTTCTTTGCGTTGGAGAAGACGGCGAGGTTGGCTTTGAGGAAGTCCATCTCTGTGGAAAGACGCAAGTCAGAGAGCTGTCTGCCAGCCGACTTCAGCTTGGAGGTAGGTGCATTGCATACCAACTTCCCCTGCTATGTTCGCATCCAGCCCGCTGAAGACAATATCACACTCCTTGAACTCGCTGGACTTGCACTCCTTAACAACCAGGTCGCCCACGGCGCCCATGGGCGTCGACTGCTTCCACTTGACGGCATCACGGTATTTCTTGCCTGCAGACTGGGGCGAGGCGCCGACGGCAACGAGCTTGAGGAAGGGGTGGTCTTGGAGCAGAAGGATGAAGCGCTGGCCTACGGAGCCGGTGGCACCGAGGACGCCTGCTTTGCAGCATGTCTGTCAGCTTGCGATGCGCCTTGAGGATACTGTCGCGGGAGGAGGACGACGGACCGCACTTCTTCTCCGGGAGCTTGGTCGCCATACTGCGCAGTCACGGAGGGATTGTTCGTGGATTGAAGGACTGGAAAAAAGGATAAAAGTTCAGGCCGTCAATTGGGATCTGTGATGAGGTTCGGAGAGGGATTGGATTGCTCCTCGCAAACATCAGATGTTCGAATTCAAATTCTCTCTGCCCTGAATCACATCATGTCGACCCGTCGAGTCAAAAAAATGTCCCGCTATCGGAGCTCAGGGGCTGCACGCCCTGCAGGGTGGAGCATTTTGCGGGGCATATCGTCACCATGGGTCCCTGCTCTTGATCACACCCCTGCCCACTCTATCTCAACGTCTGCTTCTTCAATACTATAAACCTTCCACTCTCCGGGCGTGTGAGGGAACTATCGCAGCCGGCCGAAAGTATTGTGATTCCTCAGCTGAGTGGCATTTGATATCTCGACACCAACTCCTGGCTGACACTGTCAATGTCTGTCAATATGGACGCAAAAGAAGGAGGATTCCTCTTCCGCGGGGCAAGTCGGAACTCATCTCCTTCCACGGATGGACAATTTTATATGTTGGTCTCTTTTCTGTCTTTTATTTTGTTTTGGGCTTTTTCTTCTCTTCTTCTTTTCTTTCCGTAGGGGTAGCGGCCTCGTTTGTGTCTCAGAAGCCTTATTCTCGATTAAAATCCGGGACGGCGGGGGGACTCTAACTCATACCATTGTCGTGTTTTGTATTGGCCCGCCGCTCGGGCGGATATGCCATCTTCAACTTCAGACAGTTAGCTAGTTAGCCCATCAGATAAATCTAAGCAACAGATGGCACAAAACAACACTCTCACTCCTATTCTCTATTTCCAATCTCCTCAAGTGTGCCCAAATACGGAAGGCTTCTTAAGCAATATTCGGACGACCTTCATTCATTAGCTTCAAATAACTCAAAAAGCTCTGAAAGAACCATATTGATCCGAACCTCTGGTTTTGTCCGGAATTCACGGCACAAGGTGGCTCGAATAATTTGGGAAACTTGCCGGGAAAGCCCCCAAATGGGACCGGACCTAAGAAGCCTTTCGCACAGCCAAGACGTCGACGAGGATAACATCAAAGTTGAGAACAACATAGATGATAACGCGAACTACATTTACGATGTATCGGAACCCCTCCTATTCGAGACAACGCCAATTGTCACTCTCAAAGATAGAATTGAGGCAGTTCTGGCCTCCCGAGCATCGACCACTCACAAGGACAACATTGCGGCCATACTTTATCGGTCTCTCATGATTCTCATTGAAAATTCCCTCACTTCAAGAATTCTCTACCAAAGGAGGAGAGAACCGAAAGAATATGTTGGCAATGTGTAAGTGCGAGGCTTCCAACATATCTTTATTTCACGTACAGCCTAGCCTGTCTTAGTCCAATTGCAAGAGCGGATCTTGCGCAGACCCAGCATACCTAGGTACCTAAATCGAAGACAACGCTTACCAACGTGCGAGTACGAATTAAACAGACAAGTTCTAAGGCCCCGTCATCGTCATATACCCCCCCCCCCTCTCTCCCGCCCCTCCGTCGCCACATTTCCAATGCCCCGTTCCTCGACGTCTTTTCGCAGCCTCCACTTCTGACCAACCTTTGGCTATTTTCTGACCCTTTACAGCTCGGTACCTAGCCTTGTGGCAGGAAAGGTTTCGACGATTATGTTGGGCTCGAGAACGAAGACACCACTCAAGTGAAGCAACGCTGCTAGGTCTTTGTCGAGATTCGGAGAGTGGAGAGGCAAAACACAACTATTTGCTACTGTGTACCACGCGTTCGGGCGCATCGACATTGCACCAACCCGAAATGTGTACCATCAGCTCCGATCAACAATTATTTCGTGTGCTGCATCACTACTATGAGACCAAACACAGAGGGTCAGTTCTTGCCCGTCTTTTCCTCAAAGTAAAGAAGACTCACTTCGTCAGAGTACCTCAGAATAAGACTCATTATACCATCCATCAAAATCGTCGGGTTACCAAAAACCACAATGTTCGACATTCAAAATTTTCCTAACCGTTCACTTTACATAGTTCAATCTCTACGTTGACCCGATAGTCTTCATCAAAGACCTTAGAGTTGTCCCGGACATGGATTTAGGCGAAGTGGAGGCGCGCGATCGATACAACTACCATCCGCCACCGGCGAAGTCCAAGATGATTGATTATCCAGGCCCAACAGGATTTGCCCATGCTTACGAGCACTGTAAACTCCTGTGCTGGACAAATAAAATACTCAGAAAGACCCCGAAGAAGCGTGACGACCGACTTCAGGGACCACAGGATCTTGACGACAGTGACGAACACTTGACGGATACTACCGAGTGGGGCCTTCAGATAGTAGAAGGACTCAATGAGGCGCACGTTCTTGTGTTTGGATGTCTCGACTTTGTTTTTGCGTTTGGTGTAGGAATTATCTGGGGCTTTGTTTAGGGTAATTTTGGGACGGGAGCGGGCGTGGCAGGCCTTGTGGTTGGATTCACAAGTTTGTGTCTGTATCAGGTGCCAATTGATCTCACCCGCCAGTGACCACTGTTCTGGTCTGCGTATCACAGGCTGACTAGACACTGCCATAATCCCCTCCACGTCGTTAGATACCAGAAGGTTGAATTATAAGGCTGCCATTGCCAGCCAAGGGAGGAAATCAGGCGGGGGGAATCTCATCAGAAAACCCGGCCCTGACACTTGTGTGTACAGAGCCACGCAGAGGTTCATTGTCATCTGGTGCTCCAGGTAGAGGCCCAGACTGTCCAGTATTTCAGCGAAGCCCACTCCGGAAAGCCGCCGCAAGCATTCTTCAAGGACCACAACACGACACTGAAGACCTTGGCCGAGTTCTTCTTGGTGTCCATATACTCAGTTAATCAATGCTTATCTGAAAAGGGAAAGGGACGATTAGCTGGACCAATACTTGATTCTTATGTAAATGGACTGCAAGTTGCGACCCAACCTGTATGATGTCGAGGACCACAGGGCGCAGAGCATCACGAATATCGGAGGATTTGAGCAATCGGCAGTCAGAGTCGACAAAGAAGATGCTTGCAATAATGAGATTGATGTTGGAAACATTAACCAGGCACCTCATGAGATTGGAAATAAAATTTTCCATATTGAACCCGAATCGTTCGACTTGTAGACCTTTCTATCCCACAGACTGATAAACATGAAGTCGTATATTTTTCTTTGATGGAAAAGGAGTGTGCGGCTTACGGCGTACGATACGAAGCTGGCTGTAAGGTTCACCCGACGTGAATGGATGATGCCTTGCATAGTGACTGGGGTGTTGCTAGTAGTAGGTTATATGAAAAAGGGCCCCCGGGGTGACATGCTAGTAGTGGTAAAACTTGATGTGGGCTGCGTAATATTCAGAAAATCCAGGTATTACGGAAAATCAACTCTGATAGAACTTTTCGGTTAAGTTCCATGCGCGAACGAGATTTGCTGTACTGTAGCAATGTACTCCAAGCCGCTGAATTGAAAGTTAGTGTACTCAAATCGTATACTACAAAGAATGGGGTCTTGAGATTTAAGAACTGTCATTCGTTTGACGAGGAAATACAGATGCCATCTTCGCGGGAGCCTGTCTGTGCTGGCCGGACTAGGCGCAGGGTGCCCAGGAGATCATGTCAAAGCAACAACTTGAAGTAGCAAAGGAGCGACTGGCATAACGGATGGTTTATATAGCCGTTTCTTCCGGCTTCATAATCGATACCAGTCACTCTCCAGCATTTATAGACTCCAAAGAGCTAGCCCACTTGGAGGGCAGCAATATTCATGATGCTCTGTCATCTAAGACTGATACCAGCTTCAGCAAACGAAGCCGAGTACGCAAATCGGATGCAATTCATTTGCCATCAGCACGAGGGGCGGCCTTCTGTTGAAGCGTTGAGGAGTTACCCGTACTCGACCCTATCCGCTAACGAAAGACTAGTCTTAGAGCAAGCTATTATCGGCACAGCAGACACAGTGAAGTCTATGACATGAACAGCTTGCTCTTCAGTCCTCCATCTCATGTCCAGTTCATGTCTAAATCCCACAAACGGAGCCATAGACCTGTTGGGAGTTGTCCAGAACCGTCACCATGTCATCTTCGAAAAGCAGGTCATCAGCATCTCCCTCCACTTGAAGGCTTCTTCAAATTTGTGACCCACAATCTACCCCAACCCCTTTCTGTGTGTCTCTTCCTGCATCTGTTCTTGACAGCTCCTATTCTCTGTCAGGCTTGAGTACACGATTAGTAGTACATTGGCATACTGCGCTTGTTTTTGGGAAATTTGCTCACCTCCCTTCCGAAACTAGTCGCCAACTACCTAATCCAGAAGGAACGGACAGCATCCGAGGTTCGGGCACCTGCATAGGTACATCAAGGGTTACGACCTCACCCACTCAGAGCTGAGCCGGTACCCCTATGCGAGTATGTCACTCAATAGGTGCTCTCGGGATCCCAATGAAGACGAAGCATACCAGAGGAAAAAGCAGCGCTCAGAGATATCATTCGTTGACAGGCTGCGAGACTCCAATGAGCCATCTGACCCCGCTTGGGAGGGAGGGGACACAGTAGTACCCTAACCCTGTCTCAGAAGTGCTTCTCAGCAGACGAGACACTGCACTTGCACTTCAAGAGAAAGCCCTCATCCATCAACCCATAAGACAATGGCAAATCCGATGCGTCCAGACATATCCATATCCGCATCTTCATCCGAGCCACTGTCCTCGCACCTGGGGTGGAGGGCAGCTCGAACCGAGCTCTTGGCACCTCGCGTCGTCAATGCCCCGATCCGCCAAAAGCTGCAAACCCCTTTCCCTCCGCATATGTGCCTGTCTCGGATTCGGACGTCTGCCTCGTCTTCTTGATCACACGAGCGACAATCCCGAGACCCGACAGAGGCAATTATTTCGTGCGACCTGCTGCAGGCGCCTGTTTCTGAGTGGGCGGACAGCATGAAACATGCCAGCAGCCGCTGGCGAGGATCTCCCATTTGCGTGCTCGGCTGTGTACGGGATATAGGTGCCTCCTCAGGCCCCCTCAGGCCCCTGTTGGAGGGAATATCCCTCTGACGTTTGGGCCTGACGTTTGGGCGTCAACGAGGTGACCCGGGACAATTGTTGCACGACTCCGCGCGTTTTTTGCCTTCGGGTGCAGTGATGAGTATTTGTAGTGCCTTGAGTCAGGAGTGATTCGACAGACTCGTCACTCTGACATTCTTGACTCTCACCTTGGCTTGAAATTGAGATCTGTTACTATACGAGGCTGCGAAGGAAATGAAGGTCGTTCGTTTATTACCTAGGTAGTGCGTAGCGATTGCTGCTGCCCGCTATATCAGGCGCATGGTATAGGGCCCTCACCGAAATCACGAAAAATCTGCAAACCGTGCGAACCACGCAGGCGAGGGTTTGGCAAATCACGACTAGCTGGCATGAACGATTGCCTCCGGATAGACTTGCCTGGCCGCACTATCGTAATATTTAGACCTTGCAGTCCTGTGGCAAGCCTCCAGGCAAAGCTTGTTTGTCTCTATGCGTACAAACACGACAGCAACAGCGAATTTCCCGGCCGTCGATCATATTGCTTACTACTCAGCTAGTGTGGGTGTGTGGTAGCAAACGACCAGAGTTCAAGGCTGTTGCTGCATGATTGGATTGGTGGCGTGACGTGCGTGCATGCGTAATACCAATGCCAATCTGCCGTCTGACACCAGCAACATGCAACACAACCACCACTGGTATGCAGTGCTTCTTCGTACCACGCACTAGGCCAAGAGCTGCACTGCGCCGCAAGAATAGAAATAGAAACGAGAGTTGTGTTTATCAGCTACCCTCATCAAGCGCCAAACAGGCCCAACGGCTGTGAATGTCAGGGACCGACCACCGGATGTGGGAATGCGGCGGCCCGTTGCCTCCTCGCTGACGAGTAAGGAGCAGATATCGCGCCGATCCGAAGGTCCAGAAGTGGCGAGGCGCTCCGGCTAAGCGCTGATCTCGAGAGTGTGGGCGGCTTTCCCAGGTTCGGGCGAGGCTGTGATAGGTCTGTCCCGCGGGGAGGACATGAATGGTCTTCGTCTCGTCTTTTTTAGAGGGGGACCGGTCTGACGGTCACCCGAGCGGTCGGGTTCGTCGGATTCGGCAGGGCCGGCGAAGCAAGCGTCTTTCGTTCTGGAAGGTGAGGAAGGAAGCCGAACAAGGAATGGATGGCATCGCCAGCGCGGTAGGGCGGTGGGGGGCCCCGGATCCAGTGGTGCGTATTCAGGGTGTTCCGAATTTCCGGGTGGACAAAGAAGACGGGCTTTGCTATCCGGACATGGTGAGCTTGTGACGTCGGTGGGATCCGACAACTGATGGTCTCGTGATGTCTACAATTGCACGCCTTATCGAAAGTGCAACACTAAACAGACATCATCCGGTTCCCGAGGCATGACAGTCAGCAGGCTGGTGTTGTCGCTTACTGGTTCTCTGTTGAGCCAGGGCCTCCTCAGCTGGTGTCTGACAATGCAAGCGGTCTCTTGAGGATGCGCTCCTGCCTGGACCTGTTCTCAGACGGCTCTTGGTCCCGCCAGCCACAGCTACACAACGACTACACAGTAGTATCTAGTCAGTATGGTTCGCCAGAAGACTCGTACGCCATCGACGAAGGCGACGTGTTGCCTGCTTCTGCAAAGTATCACTTTTGCCCTGCTCAGTTGAGTAGTCACAACATCCGTTGGTGGAGGCGTTCGGAGCGAGGATGGATACCAAGATTGGGCACGATCAATAACGCCATAGACAGTGCAAACGTCTAATTTTATGCTAGGAAATGCACAGTCCAGAAAGTAGACAGTCTCGGAGTCTACCCACATGAAGTACAAGGCCCGGCTAGTGCCCGCGACGGCCCGTACAGTTTGCAAACGGTATCACACCCCAGTCAGATCTTAACGCTCGTGTCGTGGCGTGCCCCCAGTGCATTGGTGCCGCGGGACAGTGGGGCAGCCCTGGCAACCCAAGCGTCCAGAGCATGGCCTGTGCTTCTAGCGTGCTGATGCCCAATCCCGAGGTCGCCAGACCACAGCGCGGTCAGTGCCAACGCTGCTGCCCAGAACGCTCACTGGCATTCCGCGCCTGCCAACACACCTGCAACTCAGTTGCATTTGTGTTGCAGCCAGGGGGTGCATCGGTGCATCTCGTCTCCGCACAAGTGAATCCTGCAGCCACAGAAGCAGCCTTTTTCCACCTGCAAGTCCCCCCCCTTCTCCACGCCTTTTCCGTTCGGTTCCTTTCTCCCTTCCTTCCTTCCTTCATCACCGTACCAACAAACCACAGCCTTCCATCCAACGACGACTTCGTTCTTGACCTGAGAGCGAGGCATTGTTGGGGCAGGAAACACCCGTGACTCACCGTGTCCTTTTACATTTTCCCTCTCGCATCAGCATCCTTTGTTTTCTGCGTCTTGAGGGATTTTGGTATTGCCATTCTGACCGTCGCCTTCACACGACCCTTTCACTTTCCAGTCTTCGTCAACTCAACCTTTCCGACTTCGTCTTGATATCGAAATCAATCACCCGCCGACGCATCTTACACCTCTGAAAGCAGTATCTTGAATACGTAAGTTTGTCACCGACCTCACTGCCATTGTCCTTCACCCTTCACCCTTCCACCAACGGTTTTCTGGTGGCAGTTTGAAGTGCATTGTCGGGCCACCCAAGCCCTGATTCGTGCCTGGGTCGCCCTTTGGCTGCTTTGCCTGGCCCCAGAAAACCGGACAGGCCGGGCTGGTGGCTCTGACCTTGCAGTTTCCACCGTTGCCTCTCACTGCCCTTTCAAGCAAAAGGCCCTGTCAGCCTGCAGCTTGCTACCTGATAAAGGCAAAGGCTTTGGCTGCATCTAGCCTCTTGCTCGCCCCGTTCGCTCGCTTCCTTCTCGGATGCATCACTCCACCTATCCATCCCTCTGTTCCCTGATTACACAATGCTTTACACCGCCCTCATCCCCGCTCGGCTCTGACAAGAATTCTATTTTTACGCGCCTGTTCTAACCATCGCTCAACCAACGAACAATAGTCTTCCAGCTGCCTCAACCTCAACCGACTGACCGTCAACCCTCGACTTTCGTCAACACCTAACTCCATTCCTTTTCGTAGGACGGAAACCACCCAACATCCGACAAGATGACGACCATGGTATGTGACCCTTCTGATTTGCCGGCCTCCATCAGCCATCTTGTCTAGGATGAAGAGCATCCACTTGTATTCATCTGCACCGTGGCATAAACTGGGAGAGTCGGGCCACACCTTCATCGTCAACACCCACAACCGATACCATGGATGTCTTGCTAACCTACGCTCCTCCAGGACCTGCGAGTCGGTAACAAATACCGCATCGGCCGCAAGATCGGCTCTGGTTCGTTTGGTGACATCTACCTGGGCACCAACATCATCTCCGGTGAGGAGATCGCCATCAAGCTCGAGAGCGTCAAGGCGAAGCACCCTCAGCTCGAATACGAGGCCCGCGTCTATAAGTCTCTCGCTGGCGGTGTCGGCATTCCCTTCGTTCGCTGGTTCGGTACCGAGTGCGACTACAATGCTATGGTGCTGGACCTCCTCGGTCCCAGCTTGGAGGATCTGTTCAACTTCTGCAACCGCAAGTTTTCGCTCAAGACCGTCCTCCTGCTGGCTGACCAGCTCATCTCGCGCATCGAGTACATCCACGCCAAGTCCTTCATCCACCGTGACATCAAGCCCGACAACTTCTTGATGGGTATTGGCAAACGTGGTAACCAGGTCAACGTCATCGACTTCGGTCTGGCCAAGAAGTACCGCGACCCCAAGACGCACTTCCACATCCCCTACAGAGAGAACAAGAACCTTACTGGTACCGCCCGCTACGCCTCCATCAACACTCACTTGGGTGTCGGTATGTAACATCACGCCACCGCATTTGTCTGCAAGTACTGACTTTGGTACAGAGCAATCCCGCCGTGATGACATGGAGTCCCTGGGTTACGTGATGCTCTACTTTTGTCGTGGATCTCTGCCTTGGCAGGGTCTGAAGGCTGCCACCAAGAAGCAGAAGTATGACCGTATCATGGAGAAGAAGATGACCACCCCTACCGAGGTCCTGTGCCGTGGCTTCCCCAACGAGTTCGCTATCTACCTGAACTACACTCGTTCCCTGCGTTTCGACGACAAGCCCGACTACAGCTACCTGCGCAAGATCTTCCGTGATCTCTTCGTCCGCGAGGGATTCCAGTACGACTATGTCTTCGACTGGACCGTCTACAAGTACCAGAAGAACGCCAGTCAGATCAAGCAGGCGGAGGAGCAGAAGGATGGTACTGCTGCCGCTACCAAGCAGACCACCACCCGCGCTCAACGCATTGCAGGCGATACCACCGAAGACCCCAGCAAGACCCGAGTGTGAGTTACTATATCAGCCCGGCCCATAACATTCCTTGTAAGGGACCTTCTTCGAGTTTGGTGTACTTCATAACGCTGGCCGGAGGGAACATGCTGACCAGAGTGCTGACCGTCAGTCTTCGATGATACAGGACGCGTGCTGCTGCCAACAAGCAACCAGGATTCTACTCCTGAATGAGCGAAATGGCATTCGGACTAAACTCAGATTGTTTTCACGTGGAGAGATTGTTTATCCCTGAGCGACACTGGTAGACAGCAGGCCGTAAGGCTAAGGGCTGTCTGCTGGCGTGTCCTTTCTTACTGGAATCATCTTGTCGCTCAGGGACTTCATTCTGCAATCATCTCCACTCCACAGCACTGTATCGTTATTCGACGTTTTTTTCGGTTAATACTCTCATGGCTCGGACAGTTCGGGGAGTGCCAACGATCGGGTCACTTTGGCATTGGGCCAAGGTGTTCCCGCCGGGGTTCCCAACTCGACACTGGCTGAACGGCGCGCCCGGTGCTTCAATCGCTGGAGCACCGGCTTATGAGGGATATCAGTTTCGTTAGTGAGCAAGCACTAGGACAAGCTTCTCTGCCGAGACCGAATCGAGCACAAGGTCACACCAGGGTGCAGGCTGATGCAGTGACGCCTGACCTTCGGATACGATCGGCTCCGTCGTTACGACACCTCGGGTACCACGGCTACCATTTTGGGCCAGCCAACCCGCCGAATCCTTTTCATCAATCAAAGCTTTCTTTTACTTTCTTTGTGGTGTGTTTGACTTGGTGGATCCGCGTCTGGGGTGGTAATGACAGGGGACGTGACTGCTCGACTTCAAGGTTGAAGTTTTGATGCCGTGTGCTGAAGGCAACCCGGTGATTTCTTGGCACCACGGGGAGTTGGACTGAGGTTGGACTCTCTAGCCTCTACAGGGGGTCACTGGGGAATAGGCACATGAGAAGCATTGAAGGAGGGCGGTTTGAGATAGTGGTTGCGGAAACCCGCGTCCGAGGAGGCTTCAAATTCCCCCAGGGAGCGGGCGGTTGGGGATTGTTGCGATCGACTCTTATTTTCTCTTGACACAGTTGACATTGACCCTACCATGATAGCTGCCTATCCGCCACTCGCCCTAGCACCCTCATCCTCAAGCTCAACCAGATTCTGTGACTGACTGGAGGGTTAAGGTTGGACAGTGGTGGCATCAGGGGCTATGCAGGTGGTGGATTGACACAGAAATACAAACTCGTTAGGTTTACTAGTCTTTTGCACGATGAATTGAGATTGGTTTCATATGTTGATGTGCTACCGTATTTATGTCCTGACATGGATGTGCTCACCTAGTCTTTTCTCAAGGAGAAGAGGAGCCGAGACGAGTCACTTCTGCTGCCAGGTGGTGTCCGGTTTTGCGCTTGCAAGATGACCGACCGCATGGTCTTGGTTGTAGGTAGATATGGGCAACTACTACCTTCGCTACTCGAAATGATCAGAGGCAGCTACGTTCCAAAGGTGGGCACCTAGGTACCTACGTAGCGGTCACTCGGATCGTGGTTGTGACGCCCTCCATGTCATGATCAACTGACGGTGTGACCTGCCACTGCCTCACTCTTCTGGCTGGGCTGCAAATCACACTAGCACGGCAGGCAAGAACGTCTCAGGACGTGTTGACCGTCTTGACTTGGACTGTGTCTCTTGAGGGTCTTGAGGCTTTCTGTCCTTCTCGTCTTCGTATCCCATCCACCATCGTTGGTAAGGTTTTGGAAGAGCATCATCGTTGCAATCACAATCAGCAGCTAGCTATACGAGCACCGCACACGGTTCTCTCAGCAAATCGGGACCACCCACCCCCAGTCACACCGCGGTCGCCGAGTCGGCTGACAGGGCTCCTCCAATGGCTTCCTCGCCCAGCAGGACCCCTGCCCCACCGGCACTCAACCTCCTACACAAGGTCGGCCTCGTCGCACCGGGCCGTCGACGCTCTCTCCTGACACCGCCTCCGACACCATACGTCCCAAGCAGCAGCAGCGGCAGCGGCAGAATGAGTAGTAGCCTGGACGTGTTCGTTCTGACGTTCAACTGCGGCAAGGAGGCTGTGGACGCCAATGTGTTTGCGAGACACCTGCGCGGGGCGCTGGTGCAGGGGAGAGCGGGGCGAAGAAAGGAGGGCGAGGATGGAGGTTTTGGGGGAGATGGCGTGAGGGAGATGGACGAGGCGGTAGAGTTGCCGGATCTGGTGGTTTTGTGAGTTGCACCGCCGTCGCTCGAGAGTGGACGTCCACGCTGACCGCTGGTCTACAGCTCGTTGCAGGAGATAGCACCCCTCTCGTCCGGCTACCTCGGCGGGCATTTCCTCAACCCCTACTTCAACCCTTTCGTCGAGGCCCTGAACCTCGCCGCCCTCGAGCTCTCCTCCCAACAATCCTCCCAGGCCAGCAACCGCCCGGCCCTCCAGCGCTCCAAGTCGACCTTATCTACCATTTTCCGGAGACGGCCCGACTACCCGTACAAGCTGGTTGAGGCACGCAACGTCGGTATGACCGCGATCATGCTGTTTGCCCGCAAGCCCGACGCCATTCACCATATACAGGCAGCAGAGTGTGCGTTTGGGATTGCGAATATGGGGAACAAAGGGGCAATTGCGCTGAGGGTCATGTATACGGGTGATGCAGAGGGCGAGGGCGAGGGCGAGGGCGAGGGCGAGGGCGAGAGGAGAGTCGCGGAGATTACATTTGTGGCGACGCATTTGGCGGCAATGGAGTATAACTTGAGGCGGAGGAATGCTAACTGGGCCAGGTAAGATGATTTCCTCTTGTGTGTTCATCCTCCGGAGAAGGATGCTCAGAAGCTGCCGAGTGGTGATGGGAGCATGGTCCGAAGTGCACCGGGAGTAGGCTGTTCGCCGGAAAATTGCGACCGGAGACCTTCGATGGGAGGTCGCCTGGCAGGATGTCCATGGTGTTTCGACAATCGTCTCTCTCCTTTCCGCCGTCCGACATAATTCTCCACTGGGCTTTCCCGGGCTCTCTGCGCCCCCAAGGCTATTCCATACTGACAGTGACTCCAGTATCTGTTCCTCCTGTCTCTTCGAGGACCCAACGAAAACCATTCCCCAGGAGTATCAGTTCTCCGAGCCCGGCGCTAAGAACATCATCGAGGCCTCAACACACTCCTCGTCGAGATCCTCAAACGCCAAACAGACAGACGGGGGCGAGGACATACCTCCTGAGACCGAGGAGGAGCGTAATGCTCTCCTTGAACGGCGTCTGAATCACCTCTCGATGCCTGAAGAATATGCGAAGCACATGCATGAGATCAGCATTTTCAAGCCGAGCAGTCACTTATTCGTGGCTGGGGATCTTAACTACCGCATTTCAACCACTACACCCCCATCATTGGCTCGCTTCCCGACCTTGGAGACTTATCCGGAGTTTTTGGAACGGGACCAGCTCACGCAGGAGAGAAATGCCGGACGCACGCTTCACGGCTTGTCCGAAGCACCTATTCGTTTCCCCCCTACATACAAGATCAAGCATCTCAGCCGTGAGAAGGCTGCAGATGCCGTCAACAAGGACGAGTTCAAACAGGCGGTGGAAGAAGGCAGAGAGGACGAGGTCGTCCCGTGGAAGTGGGCTTCCCATCGCTGGCCGGGCTGGTGTGATCGTATCCTGTACCTCGACACGCCGGCTTGGGTCAAACGACAGTACACCGACGGTCAAGATGGCGGCTTGTCGAAACCAGCACCCGCGATTGCAGTACATGCCTACAAGTCGCTACCCGCCATGATAACATCGGATCACCAGCCCGTTTTCCTGAGAGCTTCGGTGCCACTCCTGCCACCAGAGGAGCTGACCCAGGCATTACCTACGAACGACGATGCGGACGATCCGCGTTCCTGCCTACCTGTCCCCATCGACACGGGTGCATTTGCACGTCGTGCAACGGCCCGTCGACGTGAGGTGATCACAGGCATGACGGCCTTGTTCTTCTCTACCAAGGAAGGAGCCATCGTGGTGGCTGCTATCACGGTGGTAGGCCTGTGGTCCTACTGGTTGTATAAGGGTCTCTTTTAGAGGAAGATTACGCGGGGGAGGTTTTGGGATGGCGCTCGGGGCTGGTTGGGAAGATTTGGTCCGGGTGGGTTCTTTTCATTACAAGCGCTCAAAGAGGTGCAATCCCGTTATGTTGGGTTCGGCTGGTCACAACTGTTGACATGGGGATGGGGAAGATGAAGTAGCCGTCCAATAGATACCCAGACAGCGTCACATTCTGTAGGACATAGCGAATAGACTGAAGCGATTTTCCAGGCAAGGTGGTGGACAGTGTTTAGGGTGAAGTCGGGAAGGGCCGGCTGACGAGGCGGGTGGTACGAGCGATAGGCGTCGAGATCGGTCTTGGTTCTGGTTCCAGGACAAGCAAAACAGTCCTCTCCACCACTTCACATGTCCTTGCTGTCCGTTGCCTGATCGCTATTCACGAAGGCCACGACTACCTTCAGGAGCTTGCATGCAGTTGGTGTATGCCGGCCATGCAGAGACCGCGCTGCACACTCGACACTTCTACGTATTGTCCGGAAAAGAAGGATGCACTGACAAGAGTGACTGCATTGATCATGCTTCCGAGTCATCATTAGGCGACATTATTCTTACCCTTTTGGCCTTCACGGGAGACCTCTGCTCATGGGCCGATCCCGTGTTCGGAGGTCCTGAGAAACGGAGATAGGTACAGGTTCCCGGGGGCCGTAGCTCGCACAAGCGACAAGAGGTGTATGGCGGCAATGTTGTCTGCGGAGAATATTGCAAACAGCTGAGAGGCATTCGGCTGCAGCGTAAGGAAACCTTGAGGTGGACACGAGTTCTATAGAAGCGTCGCACCGGTGTGAAGAGGAGCTACAACTCCTTGCTGCCACAGACGTGGATCGGTCCAGCACAGCATCACGTGGCCGCGTGATCAAGACTCTGGGCTGCCGTCGATGTCCGTCATCACCCCTCAGCGTCCTCCACAACCCATCAGCGTCCTCCACGACCCAGCCCGGCGAACTCATCACTGACCACCCTGAGCGACATCAGTCATCTCTGTGAAAATGCCGAAACGACCAGCATCCGAACCTCTCGACAAGTCCCCCTACGCTCTGCCGCCCGTGCCAAAGAAGGCCAAGGTGGACGAGCATGCGCCTCCACAACCATCATCACCATCGTCCAAACGGCCGGCACCCGACACGGACGAAGAAGATCCGCAGGAGAGCGGTCATCGTCCCTCGAAAAGAGCCCGAAGAGGTGACGGCCCTGGGAGCCTCTCGTGGCCATTTGAACGCACTCCAAGTCCCCAGCCACAACCTGAAGAGGACCGCGCCACTGCGACGTTCTGGCTGGAGCAAGAGCGACAAGTCCAGCAGCAGATTCGCCGGGCAGACCAATACGTACGCCAGGCACGACGAGACTATGCAGCCTATCGGCAGAGCCGTCTACCAAGCCCTCCAATTTCTAGCAAAGACTCGATAAACATCCGCCCCGATGCGGACGAGAACGGCTACTTCCCGCTGATGTTCGACCTGGAAGATGATGATAGCGAGGTTGAGGAAGTGTTTGGGGCTGAATTCGCTGCTCGACTCCGAGCATATGGCGGCCGGGCACAGCCACAGAACGAACACCTGCCTCTGCCGCTGCCTTCCCACGACGCTCCAGTCAGGCAAGCCGATGCCGATGGTGTCGTAGCACACGGTGTTGTTCAACCTACCCGAGACCTTCGAGCAAGTGATAAGCCAACACATGGCCAGCGCAGACAGGACGCTCACCTGCCCTCACGAAGGTCACGCAGCAAGCCCACGCGCCATGGACAGACCCAAGCCCCTGCGCCCCAGCCTCGTCGAAACTCATCGCGGCTTGCACAGGCGGACATATCTGTCGCTTGTCTGCAATCATCCCGACGACTGAGTAGGCAGTATAGGCGCAACCAGGTCTTCTATGAGCTAGATAGTCGCGGCAACGCACGGTCCCTAAGGGTAGGTACGTTTGTTCCCTATGTCCAGGCACGAAACCAGGGCTGACACAGATAGCATGAACCTTGTCATACATAGAGGCCTCTGACGTCGGCGTGCTGTGGTAGCCGCGGAGCCCGGCAGGGACATACCAGCTAACCTGGCAGGGTCGCGGGCAGCGGGCAGTCCCAACGCTACAGCTCCAAGCTGTATAGCTAGCGCTTGTGAGCTGATCTGAGATTCATCCAGACATAGTCATCAATCTGACAGAGTCGGAGGCAGCGGCATAGTTTGGAAGTCCTCTTGGGGTCCTCCCGACATGGTCGTTATTCTGGCAGGGCCGGGTGCAGCAGCGCAGTCGGTGATGTTCTGGTTCTGCAGCTAGCGGACGAGATGTCTCTGTATGCAGATAGATTCACCACCCCTAAACTTGTCCAGCAGGGGCTTCCTTTTTGAACCTCTCGTCCAAACCAATATTGGTCTCTATTACAGCGGCGGCAAATCAATTGGGTGAGAATTGTCCTTCAGTCCAGAGATGACTAAGGAGAGCCCAGTCTTCCAGTGAACATACCTGCACGGTGGGGGATGATGACGAGGAGATATGGGATTTAAACCGAGCATTTAATATTCATGCTCATCACAAAGATCAAAATCTCGATCGAATCTTGCTCCAAATCCCAGTCCTATCAACGTTTAAAATCGCTTTGATTTACATGACAAGTGCGCTTCTTACTCGCCGTCTGACAATGCGTAGGTGATCCACTACTGTGCTGTATTATCCAGCTCTGCCAAGTTAACAACCCAGTGGGGATTACCTCTAAACAGGTTTGCATAGCAGATAGAATTATCCACCAGGTCATATGATGGATATTGGCTTAGCTAGCACCTATGTTTGCTGTTATAATAGCTGTTCGAAAAGATATCCCTTCGAGCTATCCCCTCTAAGGACTTGTTGGAGGCATGCTTTCAAAGCCGAATAGCATTTGCCTATGTTGATACCGAGGTCTAATCAAAATTGTCATATTCTTGATTTGTCGAGAAGGGGGCATCCACTTTAGGGATAGAATACTCTATATTAAAGACTTGGGGGCCAGCTACTTCCCTTAGGCAAGACTTTGGTAAGAATTGTCTGGAGGAGGTTTTCTCACCTGTCACCTAAAGGAATCCCACAGAACGCCTATCGACCGCTTAGTGCAATAAGGCTGAGATAAAGTGCTGGAATCCCTAAGCCACTAAAAGTCAGGGTGAAGATGCTTCTGATAGTAGTAATGGGATAGAGGGGTCTTACTATTCACTTAATTAAAAGTTGGGCATTAATGCAGTCCTTCTAGTAGCATAATATCAGGATTACGACTTTCATGATCCACATCATAGTGCGTGTGATGCATAGCTGTGCCCACTAACCAAAATATGGATTATGATCTCTGAACATTGCTGAAAGCATAATACGTCATGTGCAACTGCATGTAGCCATGTTGGGCGATAAACAGTAGACTGATCTACTAGGGGATGAACTGGTCGTCAGATGATGTGGCACGGGCCACTGGTCTTAGCGGCTCGTTCATAGGTATTTTCATTATTGCAACTTTACGGCAGGGCTACTTCGTCTTCCCTTGTCCTGTATCACCAATCCCATCAGGCCAGAGCAAATGGTAGAAGAGCTTGAAGAAAAACTGAAAATGGCAAAAGCACAACTACAACTCACAAGGACCGATTTTAACCCAACACTGCAGGATGTTCTCTCTGTACAACTTCTCCTCCAAGGGCTCCAGCTGCGCGCCTCGACTCGCCTATCAACAGAGCTAGCACTCCTGATCCTCTCCTTTGCAGAATACCAACCGCGCATCGCGCACCATCGGATCGCAAGGAAGAAGTATGAAGCCAACGACTTCTGGGAGCCTGGGCCGACAGCCTCGGTCGCGGGCCTCTACCTGGCGACATCGCCGCTACCGCGGAGCTGCCGCCGTGTGTCGTGGATCACCATGCAGATGCGCAGTGCCGATCAGGGTTGGGCCAGCTTTGGGGGCCATGGGACGTACAACAACAGCCACACCTGGTTCGAAGCTAGCATCTTGCGTCCCGTCGCCGACCTGACCACGCCGTCTTCGGTCGAGCCGGAGGAGGACGAGGAGCTCCTCGAAGTGGTCTTGTCTGAGACGTTCCGCAGCCCCGGGGATGCCAGAGAGAAGCTGCATCAGCGAGGATGGCAGATCGTTGAGCAGAATGGTAGGGAGACTTGGAAAGTGCACCATAACAGTACGCTACTCTAAGAGTTGATGTTTCGCAATACTTGCCACGACCTCCCCCCCCCCAACTCCTTTTTTCTTCTTCTTTTCCCTTTTCCCCTTTTTTTTCTTCCTCGGTGGCTCGTGTTGCCCTTTTCGAGTGTGGGCAAGTCAGTACAATGTCGTCGGTGCGCCACTCCATCTTGGTGGGAAGAACTAGCCTGCTGATACTCCACCTCCCTTAGTTACTGCTGATAGAGAGTGGCGTGACTATCGAGTCGAATGGAAAACAGGTGTACCTGTCGAGACGCAAGATCCGCCAGCCATGGGAGACGGCGAGGGATTCCTAGATGCTTTGAAGCCTCGGGATAGAATTGCCTTGTGGGCCAGGGCAGAGGTAAGTTACAGTGGAATGCGGATAGAACGTCGGGCTTCGACACATAACTCACACCTGTGTACAGCAACAGGCATGGGTGATCAGGGTTGAGGAAGCAACTATAGAAGTTGGATATGAAGTGGTGTAACGCTGGACGGACTACTTGTTCAGATACCCAGGCAGGTAGTTTCTTCCGTTGGTCGGCAGAGACAAACAAAGACCGCCATTTTGTCGCGACTGTTCCTGAAGCCAGTGTCAAGTTGCCAGGCTGATGTTGAGTTCTCGACGAGGCTTTGTTGACTGAGTGCAGGCGGCCTGGAAAGTCATTTCTGGTGAAGCGTTCCCCGATATATGCACTCTGAGAAGAAGCATGAAATAAAAGAAATAGAAAAAAATAAAATAAAAAAAAGGGAAAGAAATCCACTCAAAGACGATCAATAGGATTAGGTCCATACTTGTAAGTAGTATAGGAGGCGGGCCTGCTCTGATGCTGCTGGTCGTAATGCGACATAGTTTGATGAGTGTCTCTGCCGCCTCGCCCCCTGGTGACGGTTTGGCTTGCCGCCTGTCTGAGGCGACCGGTCCCAATCCGAACACCGCCCCCAACAAGCATTTTCTTTTCTTCATTTTATTTATTTGAGAAGCATGGATATAAAACAAAATAAAATAGGATTGCCCTCCCCCTCCTGAGCCCACCCTTTCCACCCTGACCAAACTACCGATGGAATTCTCGAATCTATAGTGGAAATGGGAGGCGTGCGGGCCATAATATCCACCAACCTAACCTCATCCTACCAGGGGGATCGTATGTTTGCGACCCTGGCCCTTCCCCACCGAGCCGTCGATCAGCACCGTGCTGCTTATATGCATTGCGAGGGCTCCAGCAGGCCAACCCAACCACCCTTGAAGCCGGGCGGCATGGTGGGCTTGGGGGAAGGGGATATGGGATTTGGTCTCCCTTGCTTACCTGGCTGCTCGGGCTCTCCATGTGCTTTATGAACAGTGTAGAGTGTCTTTGTGACTCTGACAAGGCTATCAAGACGCAGGTTGTGCTGATGCTGGCACCTAGGTAGCTTCGATTAGCTTGGACATACTCCGTAGATAGACTTGGTTTTCGTAATACCAGCTAAGTGATCTATCTAGGATGGTATCTGCATATGCAGATGACCTGAAACATTCAGTATCGAGTATACAAATGGGCCATTTATCCAATTCCTCATCAAGGTGCTGTGCTGCTGGTATCCCAAAACTCTGCGCCGGTCTTCCTCTTAGTCTCTAGACCGACCAACCCACTCCTCAGTTCCGTCTGCTTTATACTAATACAGGTGCAATCATGAATGTGATATGCCACAATCATCGACAGCATGCTTCACACTCTTGCTCACTCGCCTTTCATCGCAACCAGCCATGCTCTGTCAATCCATGCTCAGATGCCATGCCATCAAGTATGGTCCCACCCAGAAAGAAAGAAAGCCCAACTCGCTGAGCGGCCAGTAATACCGCCTTTCCGACCCAACCCAACGCTGCCAGAAACCCAAATCACCCAATACGTCGCTCAAAAATCCTTGAAGTACTCATCATACTTCTCCCTCAGATCCTCCGTATACTCGCCATGGCCTACATCCTCTTCGGGGTAGATATCGAAGCATTGCGCATCCCCCGGGAACCTAATCGGCGGGATAATGGGCCCTCGATACTTCCGGTGGTACACGGCATCCCAGTCGACGCCGTGGAAGAAGGAGTGCTCTTTTACGCGCTTGGCGCCACCCTGGACGTTACCTAACCGCCGCGAGCGGTCGACGGTGCAAAAGGATCGGATGATATCCTTGGCTTCGGGGGAGATGGCGGGTTCTTGGGGGAAGACGACGGGCTTTTCGACGATCCTGGCAGATGTCAGCATGCGTTATTCCTGAATTTTGTGGGAGGGGGGGGGGACACTCACTGTTTATAAATCTCGATGGGGTTCTGGTGCCAGAAGGGCGGGTACCCCGTCAAGAACTCGTATATCAGGATTCCCAACGCCCACCAATCCACCGCCGTCGTGTGGCCCTTGTTATGTATTACCTCCGGCGCAAGGTATTCTGGCGTGCCGCACAGTGTGTAGGTCTCGGTCGCGCCGTCTCTGCCCCCTAGCCTCTTCGCAAAGCCGAAGTCCACCAGCCTTATGTGGCCCTCTCCGTCCAACAGCAGGTTCTCGGGCTTCAGATCCCGATATGCCACGCCACCTTGTTGCTCGTGAAGGTATTCTAACACCAGGACGATCTCGGCGGCGTAAAACCGCGCCATGTTCTCGTCGAATCGTCGGAACTTTCGCAGGTAGGAGAACAGCTCGCCGCCGGGGACGTAGTCGAGGAGGAGATAGAGGAAGTCACGGTCGGAGAAGGAGGCGAGGAGGTTTGTGATATAGGGGTGTCCGCTGACATCGCCGAGGATTTCGCGCTCGTGCCGGACGTGGTCGATTTGTTTGAGCTTGATCACTACCCGCTCCAGTTAGCGAGGGGTTCGGCGCGCATGGGGCCAAGGGACGGTACGAACCTTCGGTTTTTCGTAATATCTTGAGCGCAAACACCTGGTTCCGTTCTGCTTCGCTCTGGGGGCTCGATAGTCTCACGAGACATACTCGAGCGAATGTGCCTGGGTGGAAGTCTGGTAAGTCGCTGGGTCTCCCCAATATGAAATGTAGATAGATTACCTACCCGTCCCGAGTGTCCGTACTCTTGCGAAGTCCTCCAGCTTCAACTTCCTCGACGTCTTGGAAGCATCGCTAGGTGCCCCCGGGGCGATCACTCCTCCCATTGCTTGTGATTTATCCAGGCCTCGACTTGCCCCTGGATGGCCGACCGTCGCCGGGACCTGGCAAGTCTGGTGCGCCACTGTCGCAGCCATCTGGTAGGATGGGATGGTGGAAGGTAGAGAAATCAAGGTGAGTTACGCGCGGGTCGTTCACCGAGATTCGAGCTGTAGCGCAAGTCGAGGACGAGGGTCGCGATGTCGTCCGCATGCGACAGCGTGGAACAATTGGGAAACTGGAAACGATTGACGCGCGTATCCGTAGCGTCGGGACCAATTTCACGAACGACCCATCTCCCGACCAACACCGAGGCCAAGGGTCAGGTCCAGAGATGAAATCAGAGCAAAAGGACTGCGCTAGTTAGTTCCTGGTCCGTTCCGTGGGTAGGACTCGGTCGGCAGCGGCAGGATGGCGTCGAAAGATGCGACGGCGACACAATAGTATTTTTGGACGAGGGTCTCTTTACGCACCAGCGCGAGGGCGTATGAGGGCGTGGAGGTTCGGTTGCAATGTCGTCAGTGTCGCCAAATCGTCGCTGATGGTATGCCCGGGGGTTGTTGTGGTGAGAACCGGAAAGGCGTCAGCGTTAGGAAGATGCGATCTACAAGAGCAACGAAGGATCTGACCATCGCGGAGAATGGAGGGTTGAAGGGTGACGGTGAGAATGGGGCAGCTGGTGGAGGTCAGGCTAATGCAGCCGCGGAGTGATACAAGCCTAACCGGCAGGAGTGGACGGATTGGGCAGCTCTGGAGGGTGATGCGTTTCGTGTCTGGTGTCTGGGTCTCGCCAGAGGTGGATTCGAATCGCTGCAGCTGAGAAATGGAAGGTCTGAAGGTCTACTTGGGTTAGGTACGGAAGTATAAAGTACTGTACCGTGTGGTAAGGGTACTCGGTAATTTGTTCCGATGGCAGCCCTGACAGCGACAGCATGCCAGCCTCTCGGAGAAGTACGGGCTGGGATTTTCAATGATCTGTCGCCGCAGCCACGAAGATGAACCCGCGGGACCATGAACTGCTGACCGTTTGACGTCACCCTGCCCGTGCAGATCAATCCAAAACCTAATTCAGATCATAAACTCCAGGGCGTGGGGGAGGTTGATATCACAGCAGATCGTCCAGTCCGACCCGTCGGTTGTCTCAGGGACCAGAAAGTAAAAAAAGCGGAGCGGTCCTCCTTCTCTTCTGCAAGTTGCTGCCCATCCCATCCGGTTCACACATCATCAGGACGGTGGCACGGTGGGCATGATATGAGTGATAGACTGAGAGTGCTGCCAAAGGCTGGTTGGTGGTGGTTGGTCATGGGCCAAAACGGAACCGAGGGAAGGCAAAACCCCCGGGGAGCAAGGGAGCGACTCGAGTGGAATCTGGCTGAATGTGTGTATAATCCCGGCTTGCCACGAGGCAAGATCTTGCAGTCGCAAGTCGTATATCCCCGGATCCGGATCCCTTATGGGACTCGGCCGACGGATAATTCTCATCATTGCCCCCTTTTTCCCTTTCCTGGAGCTGACGTCGGCTGGGAGAAAGGGGGGGGGGGGGCGTCTTCCTTGGCTTGCAGTGTTAACCGCATCAAAGCTGCCAGGGAGTCCTTGGTGTTCGATCCGTGTCACAGGATAAGTATTGGAGGAGGCAGTCGTCGGCAGGAAGAAAAGTGACGAATCTAACCAGACAGGACCTGGCAGTGGGTCTCCCGCTGCGACAGCCTTGCGACTCTCGAATCTCCTCGTCCTTTGAAAGTCTCCTCCTTTATATCCACCAGTAGCAGCCGAGGTGCAACTCGAAACGTTGAGACTCGGACAGCCTCCGGATATCCAGAACTTCATCACACTGAAAGAAACGCTCGGACGTCGTACTGCGTATAAGGCTGCCAGTCCTCCGTAATGTCCATGCAGCTTGAGCAGAAGCTTGTCTCCGGGTATGTGAGCTTGACATCACAGGCTCGACGCTTCAGGGGCGTATCTGGCCCCAGCCGCGCGGGACAACCTATGCCATGCGCCGCGATGGGTTCACACCATGATAGGCGCCAGCTCCGACTCTGGTATATGCGCGCGTGAATCCTAGTTGAGGACTCGAGCGCAACACGCTCCGAGGAGAATCTCGGATGCTGAAGAGCAGCAGCCTTGTCTGAATGCCTCGTCTGCAATACGCTCGAGGCTGACAGCGCCAGTATCGAAAGGTTGCTAGTGGCGCAGGCTGGCAGAGGTTTCTGAGTACGAACGTCCTCTTGTAGATAATGCAGAGGCTCTCCAATCTTACGGAGCTACTGATCGAGAGGAGTCCGGCCAGACGCCAGCAAATGAAGTCGAAAATCCAAGAGGTCGTGATGGTGCGCTGGTTGTGTCGTGATAGTTAAATGGATGACAGGAACCGAGGTTGGATATGGGAGATGAGAGACCAGTGACACTAACAAGAAGTACGAGTATACGTGGGTGGCCACTATGGGAATTTGAAGACAGATCTGTTAGACAACCAATTGCCCAATTGCCCAACTGCTCCAACGGCCGGGCAGCCGGGTCAGCTCGGGCCCCTGACCATGACGGGTATTATGGTGTCCCACCACCGAAGCTGCCTGCCAGTCAGCATCTCGACTTCGACCTCCCCCAGCAAGGCAGTATTGAGGACAGACACCGACCTCCATCTACGACACTAGACAAACGCAGCTCTCGAGTGGCATACGCAGCCGTTCCATTGCAATTGAAACCCATTCACTGTCCAGTCTAGTTCAACCATCATTTGCTTCATGAGGGCCATGCTCGGAACCATTTGATCCTGGCATCCAGAACCCCTGGCGGAGCTTCCCTTGACTGCAATCACCATCACGATCAACTGTTGGAGCATCGAGGGCGTCGGACGCCCTACGACATGCAGCCACCATGTTCAACATCTCGAGCTTCGTCCAGAAGGCCCAGCAGCTGCTGGACCCTATGCAGGGCCTGAACCTGTCCGATTCCGATAGAAATCCTTCCAAGGCCACCCTCTTCCAGAACCAGTTCCGACTTCCCTCCTCCCAACACCCCCTCTACGAGATCAACGCCGAGCTCACCATCCCGCCCTCGAATGCCGTACAAGGCGTGAAGAACGATTCAGGCTTTCATTATGCGGGAAAGCTGCATCTCTCCGAAGCCTACATGTGTTTCTCGACCACCCCCTCGAGCTTCATGTCGTCGGCCAGTGCTTCCACCTCCATGGTATACACGGGGCAGACTCACGGTGGTGGCCCCAGCGGCAATGGCTTCACATTTCCACTCTGCTCCATTCGAAGGGTAGAGCGGCTACACAGTCAAAACTTTCAGGTGAGCAGACACCAGGCTGTGGATGCAGGGGTGCCGTGAGGCTGACGCTTAGTACAGTTTGCTCTAGCCATCACGACGTGGAACGGCATCGCCCAGTCTACCGGAAAGGATAAGGACAAGGACAAAGATGCCCCGAAAGACCCCAAGGATGTCAGGGAGCAACGCATCACAATCACACTTGCCGGTAGCAGGCAGGCGTGTGAGAGGTTCTGCGACGGCCTGAAAAAGGGCCTGCGCGCCGGTGTCGGAAGCGTAGGGAAGCTCAAGAAGGTCATTGCTGAATGCTACTCTGAGTATCTCCTGCGCGGAGAGGACGAGAAGGAGAAGACGCCGCCAGATGCTGGACTTGGTATGGTCTTTCGCTACCCAGGAGACCCCAAGAAGTTACGGGACAGGGCAAAGATGCGGCTCTGGGCCGAATACCTGCGGGACAATGGTCGAAACATGAACCTCATTCGACAGCCCACATTCCACAAGCTCATCCGAGTTGGTCTGCCGAACAGACTCAGGGGCGAGATATGGGAGTTGACATCCGGATCGCTATACCTGCGCCTCGAGAACCCAACGCTGTACAGCGATACCTTGAACAAGTTCGAAGGACAAGAGTCTCTCGCTATTGACGAGATCGAGAAGGACCTAAACCGAAGTTTGCCCGAGTACCCTGGATTTCAGAGCGAGGAGGGTATCGGCCGGCTACGTCGCGTACTCACGGCCTACAGCTGGGTGAACGCTGATGTTGGCTACTGCCAGGCCATGAACATCGTTGTCGCAGCGCTGCTAATCTACATGTCCGAAACCCAAGCGTTCTTTCTTCTCTCAGCATTGTGCGATCGATTGGTACCTGGATACTACTCACAGACTATGTACGGCACGCTGCTGGACCAAAAAGTCTTTGAGGGATTGGTTGAGAAGACCATGCCAGTACTGTGGGAGCACTTGGCCAAGAATGACGTGCAGCTATCTGTGGTCTCCCTTCCGTGGTTCCTGTCGCTCTACATCAACTCGATGCCTCTGGTCTTCGCATTCCGGGTTCTCGACGTGTTCTTTGTGGAAGGTCCTAAGGTACTTTTCCAAGTGGGCCTGGCGATATTACGGATAAATGGCGAAGAGCTGCTAGACTCGACAGACGATGGTGCCTTCATCTCCGTTTTGAAGTCTTACTTTTCTCGGTTGGACGAGTCAGCACATCCCAAGTCAGAGAATCCCAAACTGCGAGCTGTAACGCGATTCCAGGAACTCATGGTGGTAGCATTTAAGGAATTTTCGCAGGTCACGCACAGCACGATCACGGACCTGCGGCTTAAGAACAAGGATGCTGTTCTCAACAACATTGAGAACTTCGCCAAGCGAACAGCCATCCGGAATCTTGGGCCCGATGCCAAGATCATGAGCACAGAAGAGTTGGGGGCGCTTTACGACAGATTTTTCGGGGTGCTATACGAGCGTCAGCAGCGGAACAACCTCCTGCAGCAGGAGCAACAACGACGAGCAAAGACCGGCAGACCGAGAATCGGAGACAATCAGCCACAGGAAAAGGTTGAAAGGGGAAGAGCAGGGCTGGGAGCACCAAGCACCTCCGAGATGGACTACGATGCCTTCCGCGAATTCCTGGCTGGTATGTCCAAGTGGGCAATTTCGGACTCCCCAGCGACACCACGCCGCGACACTTTCTCAGAGAAGGACAAGAGTTCCTACTACAACAGCACGCGGAAAGCAGATGTATACAACGGCCCATGGGGTAATGGTCCTGAACCCGCGGAACATGAGTTCCTGCAGAGACTGTTCAAGCTCTGGGACAAGGATGGCAAGGGCCAGGTCACTCTCCAGGATGTTGTCTCTGGCATGGCGAAGATTAAGGGCAAGCGCGACATCATGGGCACAATCACTTACTTTTTCGAGCTATACGACGACGACAATGATGGTAGGGTAGACAGGGAAGGGATTCTCCGCATATCGGAAGCGCTGCTGTTCCTCTCCCGCCGAGGTCTGGAAGGCACCCTCAGTCCTTCAGCTTCACACTTGGGCCTAAATGGGGTCCAGGATAACGGAAACGGTCACAGCGTGGGCGGCACCATGCCAGAGATATCTGTCAACGAGAAGTTTCTAGGCAGTATCAGCGCCTTCATCCAGCGATGCTTTGAGTATGCGGATCCCGACCACCCCAACAATAAAGACGAGAATAACCACACAGGTGACGCGATGGAGGAAATCGCTGACCCCAATGCTTTCACGATCGGAGATGAGGACGACGAGGACGATGAGGAAGATCTCCTTGATCTAGGGGGTGAACCGGAAGACGAGGACGCCAAAAAGAAGCCGAAGAGATCAAACATCCCGCCGGCGATCAACGTCACTACCAGCGACAACACTGTATTGAACTCCAGCGGCCGACGAGTCTCCAAGGCCCAGTCGGAAGCTGCCAACGCCGCCCTCGATCCGGCAAACCCCCTGCATATGACACTGCCGACCTTCAGAATGGTCGTCCTCGCCGACGAATTGCTCGAACAGTTCTTCGAGTCCAGCTTTCCTGCTTCTTTCCATATCATCGAGGGCTTGCCAACGTCAACTGCCTCTTCGTCGAATCTTACCACCTTCTCAAGCCTCGGCCAGTCTGCAGGACGTGCAGCGGCAGCGGCCATGGGCGGCACCGCTGCAGTAGGGGCGACGGGTGGACAGCGTGGCCTCCGAGGCGTGCTCGATGGTATAGTGACGGACGGTATGCGCGTTGCAGCAGAAGTGAGGAGGCGCATGGAGGAGGCCCAGCGGGAGATGGAGAGGAACGCGGTCCCTGGACAACGGGCTTCCCAGGATGATGAGGATGACGAGGATGGAGACGTAGACATCCATGAGCTGACACGGCCGTCGGGCAAGGGTGACGCTGAGACGAGGAGTGTGCGTAGCGTGAGGGTTGAGGATCGTATGTTGCTGGAAGGGGCTGACGCTGAAGCCGGTGGCAACGGACCTGGGAAGGGCGAGAGTGAGGCTGCAGGATCGGCGGCCGGTAAAGCGGATGCGGATGCTCGGAGAAGGAGCGTGGTTGAGGGTGAGGCGTCGGCTACACGGACAGTGGAGTTCGAGGGTTGAGCATAGAGCAGCGGTGCGCATTTTCAAGGAAGCAATTTGGTGTATTTTCTACCGGACGATACTAGGGAAGGACAGATCGGGAGAGAGGGAGATTCCAGGACGGACTTGGTCTTTTGGTTATTCATGGGCGTCTGTCTGTTTTGTTCACTATGTTTACCTCTCTCGGTTTCCTTGGGCGTGGGATGGGTTCGCACTGGGAAGAAGGGTGTCTAGCTGATTAGACAGACTACAGAATTGAAGAGCAAGGGAATGAAATCTACTTGATTCACACGAGACTGCCAGTGCAGCAGTAGTATGTGGCATGTCGTGGTGCGTGGCAGGCAAGGATGGAGGGGGGGAAAGGTAAGAGGACAAACTTGGTAGGGTCCAGCACCCATTCTGCCTCAGACCTACCTGTACCTAGGGACCTACCTACCTAAGGTACCTATGTATGCACCTTGCAGGTGTACCCAACGCACATGAAAAGTAGGATAGTTCCTTCCCGGATGTGATTCCTGGCAAATTGCTGGGCGGTACTGTTGTTTCCCCGGCCCGCACCCAATCAAGGAAGAAGGTACGACCATATCATCTACATATGTACCTAGGTACTATGGGAACACCTGCACAGGCCGGGGCCAACGAGGGGCTCCATCCAGCGACCTGGAGATGGGACGTTCTTCCTTCCTCTCACCACCGTCACTGACCATCTCCCCGCCGCTGAGGAAGGCGCTTACACAACCACCAAATACTGACCTCTCACTTCTCACTCCCAAGATGACAGGCGATGGGGCTCTTGACCACGACGGCCTCTCTCATGTCTCGGTGCCTCAACTTTGGTCTTCTTGGTCACTCTTTGGTCACTTCTTGGTCACTTCTTGGTCACTTTCCTCCTTTGGCAGGTCTTCTAGGGTTTCTCACCTTTCACCCACTCACCCACCGTAATGAACTGGCTCACAAATCATTAAACCACGTGATTTGGTGTCCCTGGTGGGATTTTTGTGCCTCGTAGGGCCTGTCTGTGTAGTCTTGCTTCCTCGGAGAAGGCTCTGGCAACAGCAACAGATGTCAACATCTCCTCTTCCTTGGCCGCACCTAGCATCACCAACGTCTTACCTGCCCAACATGCTCCAGAATACGTCGGGAAAGTTTCTCCGGAGACTCAATATGGTGACGATCCCGAGCAGCTGGGTAGCCATTCTGCTCATCGCCACACACCTTGTCAGAGGCTACACGTTGGACCTGACCTCAGAAGGCGAGCATCTCCCCAAGTCCCAGATGGCTGCACGTCCAGCTGACACGTTGTATCAACAACAGAATCTATCAAATCGGTCGCCGCAGATATGGCTGATGACATGATGTCGTTCTACAACGGCGACGAGCCAGGCCACACTCCTGGTCTGCTCCCACCGCCGTACTACTGTGAGTGATGGTGGTGCTCGGTCTCCTCCTGTGCTTGGCTGACCGATCTGTAGGGTGGGAGGGCGGTGCTCTCATGGGCGCCCTCATCGATTACTGGTATTACACGGGGGACACCAGGTGGAACGATATCACTCAGCAGGGCCTGCTCTGGCAGACGGGTCATGATAAGGACTACATGCCGCCGAACCAGACCATGACTGAGGGAAATGATGATCAAGTCAGTGTCTACTCCCCAATACTGAGCTTGGATGGAAAATTGACACCGCCACGAAGGGTTTCTGGGGAATGGCCGTCCTCTCTGCCGCCGAGTATAATTTCCCCGACCCACCTTCCGATCAACCACAGTGGCTTGCTCTCGCCCAGGCTGTCTTCAACACGCAAGCGGCGCGATGGGACATGGATAACTGCAATGGTGGCCTTCGTTGGCAGATCTTCACATGGAATAATGGGTTCGACTACAAGAACTCGATCTCGCAGGCCTGCTTTTTCAACATCGCCGCGCGGCTAGCGCTCTACACTAGTAATGAGACCTACGCAGACTGGGCGAGCAAAGTCTGGGACTGGATGATCGAGAGTCAGTTCATGCATCAAGACTCATACTACATCTACGACGGCGCACATATCGAGGACAACTGCGCCAACATCACTCCCTACCAATGGACCTACAACCCTGGAGCCTTTCTGCTGGGTGCGGCCGCCATGTACAACTACTCAGTGGACAGAAATACCGGCAGCGAGCAGCTCTGGCATGAGCGTGTCGATGGTCTGCTCAACGGCATCAACGTGTTCTTCATCGGAGATGACAGAGTCATGTCGGAGGTGGCCTGCGAAAGTGTGCATCTGTGTGATAATGATCAGCAAAGCTTTAAGGCTTACCTCGCACGCTGGATAGCGGCGACGACCAAGTGGGCGCCCTGGACTTACAACACTGTCAAGCCGCTGCTAGACTCATCAGCCACAGCCGCAGCGCAGCAGTGCACCGGCGGGGATAACGGTAGAATGTGTGGGCTCATGTGGGCGAACAACAATGGCCAATGGGACGGCACGACTGGCGTGGGGCAACAGATGGCCGCCATGGAGATTGTGCTCGCGACCATGATCGAGAACTTGACCGCGCCTGTGACCAACTCAACAGGAGGGACGAGTGCCGGCAACCCGGACGCGGGCGCGAATGACATCGGCAAGGACGAGACCTTGCCTTGGGGTCTGAGACCGCTCACCACGGTGGATGAGGCATGGGCCTGGATCCTGACGATCATACTCCTCATGGTCATGTTCAGCGGCATCTGGTTTCTCTTTTCGAATGAGACTGATCAGAGAGCATGGGGCCGGCGGTGGAGGGACTTCAAGAGCCATTGTCGTGCTAGTAGTATCATGAGGTTCCGACTTGGAAGAGATGATGTCCAGGGTGCCGTCAAGCAAGTGACAGACTCTGAGAAGCTTCATAGGGGGCTGAGCTTGGACGGTCCCTCGACCTTATCCGCACGCGGCATCGTACGGAAAGGCGGCTCGGAGGCCTCCTTGTCCATATATAGTACTGATCAGGGAGCGAGGCCATCTGCAGCTATCTCACGCGTGGACGAACATCCAGACAAGCAGCCTTGGAGACGACCGGCACGGGAAGGTGACTTCGCCGGGGCTATTGACCCGAACCGCGGCAATGGTGCTGGGTTTGGCATCATCGATGCCCCTACCGCTCAAGAGGTTGCACCTCTTTCATCATCGCTTTCCGCTCCCGAGACCTCATCTTCTACGGAAGGGCTGAAAGACTTCTGGACAGCCGGTTCCAATAGTGCACGCGTGCTGACGACGAAGACGAAGATCAAGCTCGAGAAGAAGCCCCTCCCGGGTAAGCCAGGTCTGGGCAAGAGGCACTTGGCACAGACGATGGGAAGCGAGAAGGTTTAGGGAACATTAGTCTAGCTTATGACCATGTCCACTTGGCTTGACGGGGCAGTCTTGGGGAGGGAAGGGAAGGGAAGGAGATGTGCCAATGACAGAGGCACGTCTTGAGGAGTGAATGGCAGTGCAAGTGGGGAAGTTCACCTGTATTGGTTATTTCAGAAGACAGGCTTTAGGACATTCGAGGACAAATCAGCCGCTTAATGACGGATAGACGGTTCGGGATGGGAGCTTGAGTTAGGTCGCATTATTTCGCGCGAAGCTGGCCGCTTGTGGGCTCTTGCTATTCTCCATTACGGAAATGTAAATGGAACTGTGAACTCCATGTTTGTGTATGTCTGGTGCAAGGTGTGAGGGCTAGCCACAGCGGCTATGGCTTTGTCCGACTGTTTTTGATGTTGATGCGCACAAGAACCATGGGTGGCTGACATGTCAAGATCTTCAAGGGCACGGGAAGATCTGACAGGCCAGAGACTTCCTGCGGATGATGTCTCGAGTGCAAGCGCATACGGGGTCCGAGATAGATTAAACGATGTCTGTTGTGTATGGCTTGCAACGCATCCCCATCGCTCAGCGTTAGTTACGTAAGTCAGAAACTGTATCGGCAATCTTGATGGGAGTGTTCTGGGAGCCCATATGATGCGGGTACGTAAGATGGGGGAAGGGAAAGGTAAGAAGGGAAATGGCATGAAAGAAAAGGGGAGGTTCAGCTTTTGCTGTCTGTCCCCGTCCCGGGCTGTGTGGTGTTTATGAGTGAAGCAAAACATCTCATCTCGGCCTACAGGATGAGGTGTCTTAGATATGGTGTTACATTCTCTTGGGGGAAGGGGGGGGGGTTTAATTCCCGATGGCAGGGTTTTTTTGTTTTGGGAAGGGGGGGTTGTTGAGATTGGTGGTTGAGTTGTTTGTGGGGGAGGGGTGGGGGGGATTTAAATTCCTGATGGCAGGGTTTTTTTTTTGTTTTTGAGAAGGGGGGTGGTTAAGAGTGGTGAGAGCATCTGCTGGGCGAAGACGACTGGGCCATCTTCCGGGAGGAAGAAGAGTAGGAGGAGAAGGAGGAGGAGAGACTGTTTGGGAGGAGGAGGAGCGCCATAACCGATGTCCCCCTGTATTGAAAACGAACAATCAATCTATTCAGGGTTTCCAGCTTCTCACTCTTTACCTACTTTAAGACAGGCGGAGTGGCTTCTGGCGCTGCTTCTGCCTCGGCCGGTAGGTAGGCGGCGTTACACAGCCGCAGTACATAGTAGATCGTGACGGTTGTGGCACCCGCTTGGGCCTGCAGAAGCACACAATCCGCACCCAGCCAGCATAAGCCACTTTTCCTGCTTCGGGAAACTTCAAACGGCCTATTTAGGGTATGGATTTTGTCTCGGGAAGTCGTGAGTAGGGATCGACGGGTATGTACTGCTTGGGGAGGGGCGGAGGGAGGGGGGGAGGTCCCTGCGGAAGGCGCTCGCAATGCCAGATTGATGACCTCGGGTGGGACACATGTTGACGTACGGTTGCTGCGCGGGAGGGCAGATGCAGGCTGCCAGGAAGGGGGGGGGCGGTTGTGTGAGCACATGTCTCTGGCAGTCAAGAGGTTTGAGAACGTGGACTCGGGGTCTCAGTGTAGAGGAGGTGGACGGGTGGTATTTGATATACTTGGTGTTTCCCCCCTTCCCCCAGTTTCCTGGAGCAGATGTCTCTTGCGGTTTCTTCTTCTTACTCTTCCTTCCCCTTCCCCTTGCATCCGACACGGGCGTTTCTTTTTTTTCTTTCTTGGACCGCGAGATTTCAATCCAGTCGCTCCGTTGATTCCTGCTACCGTCCATCAGTCGGGGTTCCTCTCTGTCAACCGGGCGCTGTGTTGTCGTCGTAACGTGATACAGGCGGCTGGCTCATGCGAATAGAATGTGAAAGGAAAACGACGGTAGCCTGGCTAGGTGAATCTGGAGGAAGGACTTTTTTGAAGTTTGCATCCCATTGAGAATATCAAAGGTCTAAAGACAGGCAAACAAACATTGCCTCATTCAACAAGAACTTTCCACCAGCACTCAAGACCGAAACTTCCCAGACTGGTGGTACCCGCACAAAAAAGCGAGAGTCTCTGGGTTTCGAGTTGGCCGACACGGTTCCATCCAAGTTGTATGCTCACAGCTCTTTTCTTCTTCTTTCTGATTTCGTGACGAAACGCTCGGTGAACTGACAATCGACAGAGTAAGCATTTCACTACACACTCGAGAGCCCGGCGCGTCTGGTGGTATCTCTTAGGTTCTTCTTTCTCGAGGTCTTTTCACCCCTCTCCTCTAACTTCTGCCTCTTAGGAACTTGGTGTACAGAGGTCTATCGCGACATACTCGTATCTGGAGATTATCATCCCGCTCGAGAGCTCGAACAGAGCTGGTTGTACAAAGTGACGACCCACCGCCCGCCCACATCAATTTCGACCTCACAGCCGCAGCCATGTCCCAATGCGTAGGCTGTGCCAACCAGCCCGGCGACAACGGCTCGCTCGGCGGCGCAGGCCACGAGGGCGCGGTGACGCCGATGGTGATCGGGATCATCATCGGTACGGTGGCCATCTTCATCCTGGTGGTGTGCGCGCTGTTCTACTGCGTCAAGCTCGAGAACAACAAGTACATGGCCAAGCTCGGGGAGTCTGGCGGGGAGCACGAGGGCGGCGAGGGCGGCGAGGGAGAGAGCGTCAAGAGCAGGCCGTCGAGCTTGACGGTCGTGCCGCAGTCGGTGAGGGTGGTTGATGGTGAGACGGTCGGGGTGAGGGAGCTGCCTGGGAGTGATGG
>MUZH01004057.1:0-39373 GCA_003012965.1 Juglanconis oblonga | reverse complement strand
GTTGGAGGGAGAGAGAAGAGGAGACTTGACTGCCCCTCGGCGGGGGAGCTGGGGTGTGGAAATTGGGTGGCAAGGTGGGAAATGACGAAGGTCTTGGTAATGATCAGAGCCGTGGGATTTTTTGATTTTTTTTGATTTTTTGATTTTAAAAAAAGGCCGTTTCTATTGCAAGACCAGCAACGATTTTGAAGTGGTGGAAGTTCTCTCTCTCTCACTCCCCAGCCAGCAACGCCCGCCCGGCAGGCTGGACCGAGGCACGTCTGGGGGGGGGGGTGACTTCAGCTGTCTTCCCCACGGCGGCCCCTGCATCGATGGGAAAAGGACCCCTGAAAAACATGCTCACGGATCCGCGTGTGCCCTCTCGGACGCTCGTTCATGTCGTCGTTGATACGACGTGGGTGGACTGGCATACAGACGATCTTTATTCCGTGTTTTAACGATTTGCGAGATCATTTGCGACCGTGGAACCTGGCTATACGAGTGTTCGGATAGCGAGTGTGCGGATACGGAGAAGTCAGAATAGCGTCCGAGGGAGACTCTGAAGAAACGTGCGAGTATATATGGACAGAACACATAGTTGATGCGACGATTGACTACACATCTCACAGCACAATGCTCACTGTCGCAAAGAGCGTATTGTACGACATACAGAACTTCACAAGAGAAAACGCCTGACATGCTCACCAGTTGTGTCTTCACAATCGCACCACGGCATACATGCATTTTATGAAATTTGTACATTCATCATTATTGTATCTCTACATACGTGAGTTGCCCGTGGCCGATTTGAACCCCATTCAAGTCATGTCTAAATAAAGCAAGGCCGGGGACCATGGTGGCCCACCCTGATCGATCGACAAACAAGCGAGGAGAAAGCACGGAACGTGCGTTGATGCGTGCGTACACACGTCCAAGTGTTGTTTGCTGTTGTCCCGCTTCCTCTCTACCGCCATGTCACGAATGACGATCTGCCTTCCTTCAATTTGTGTAACCGGTGTAATTTTGTCGTAGAATCGAAAATAGAGCATTCGACCACATTCATGCTTCCCCTCCAGGTCCAGAATATCAAAATCCCCGCCATGCATGTCGTTCATTTTGTGAGAGGATGTGCCGAGGGATTTTAGGTTGCTGCTAACATACAGTTCCCCTCTCTCCTTGCGCAAGTAACGCATCGCTTGTTGGAAAAAACGCCGAGTTCATGATTGTGGTGTAAAGACACTGGTTGTCCGAGCTCTTTCAAGCCTCAAGACTATTGTAATTTCCCCCCAAGAGACCCTACGCTTAAGCGTTCTCTTTGGTCTTCCAGAATTGTACCATCCGGCTTAGTCGCCTTTTCGACTTGCTGCCCTTCGACTTGCTGCCTTTCGACTTTGTGTCCGAGTCGCTGTTATATGAGACCTCCAGTGACAGCTTGCTCCTTTCACCATGGGAACTGCTGATCAACCGACTCAAACTGGCCAGGCTGCTTCGTCGACCACCACCAAAGGCCATCACACTGAACGAAGCTGGCCGTTCGCCAGGCGCTGGAGCCCGATTCATCTGAGCCGTCTGCTGAGCAAACAAATTCTCTCTGGGTTGAGTGGAGTGACTACTCGCAAGTGAGGGAACATCGAGTGACTTCCGTACTTCAGGACCTGGCTCTCCCATGAGGAGGGAGTGGTAGCTGTCATCCGTAACGGAAGAGGGAGCGGTCGAAAGGATAGTTCCGTCGTACAGAAGTGATCGAGGGGATGGAAACGATGACGATGCAGTAGTTGAGTATGGGCTGATTGGCGCCAGAGAAGATGCGGTGGTTTGGGAGGAGCTGCTTTCCAGTGGTGCTCTTGGGCTGACGGGCGAGGACATGGGAGAGTCAGGTGCGGCAGTCAATCTTTGCTGCGCAGGACGCCCAAATTCGACAGTTCTGAAAGACGGGGAGGTGACGCCTGGCTCCTCCTCGATGATTTGCTCTTGAAGCGAGTTCAGGGAAGTCCTCGACTTCATGCTGGCTGTCCGGTGCGGTCTGCTGTCCTCGGGGTCGCTACCCCTACGCTTCGCCACTGGGGTCGCATCGTTGTCTGTCATCTTCTCCGCCGACGCGCGGGCCGAGAAATAACCACTGAAACTGGACGTTTCACTGTCTCTGGGACCAGCCGACTCGGCTTGTGGCGTGGATGAGCCGGATGACTTTCCATTGTCAGAATCATCCTCATCCTCCTCTTCCTCTTCAAAGACATCCGCCATCGTCGAGCTGCTGCCAAATCTGCTGATCCCACGCCGGAACTCAAAAGGTGGCATCTCAGGCGAGCTCTGAGCACGCTGATGGTGGGTGTAGTGCATGCCCGGTCCAGAAAACCGGCTCATACCAGCGGCACTGTGAAGCTGTCGCTTCAGCAGTCCACCAGCTTTTTGAGCCGCTTCCCATTCTGCATTTCGTGGTAAAGGCGTGTTGAAGGGACCCAGGGCCGCATCCAGATCGATCACAGGATAAGATGTGTCGGCTTCGGTGACAGGCCTAGGCGGCTTCCATGCTTCCATGCCCCCTTGGTCCTGGTCATCCAGCTCCGTGATCATCACCGTAGGCATGCTGGGCTCGCTCTTTGTATCGGCAGAGTCCGAGACATTGTCTTCCTCATCCTCGTCGTCTTGGCGAAGTGGAGGCGGAGTTGGGCCACGACGACTGGCCTTCTTGCCCTTTCCATGGCGACCCTTGGACCTTTTTGTGAGTATAGACCCCGCCCAGGTCTTCACTTTCCTCTGCTTTTTACCATACTTCTTGGTGGCCTTCTCCACGGGGCATTGGATATCTGATGAATTCAAATCTTGCTTCGATTCAGAAGAGGGAGTAGTGTCTTTCGAGGCCTCGCAAGAACTCAAACTTGCCGGACGAGATTTTGAGGGAGAGGCAGAGCCGGGAAAATGATCCAATCCGAAAAATGACCATTTCTTTGTTGAAGACTTTGTGGGACTGGGGTCAGCGGAAGAAGTAGGCTCAGGAGCCGGGAGCGAGATCTCTGTAAGCAAAGGCAAGGACCCTCGTCTCTTTGGGAGAGCATCATAACCGTCTCCAGCCTGACTTGGGGTCCGGTCCAGAACTGCGCCCGCCGTACTAGGCCGTGACCCACTTTGCGACTGAGTTTGTTCCAAGGGCGCTGTGGACTCCTCCATAATCACCGAGTTTGAGATCGAGATGATGGACGAGATGCTACCTGAGACTGAGTGGCCAGGTCGTACGGTTGCCGTGCTAGAAGCGTCGCTAGAGATCAGCGAGAGCGGTCGTGGGATAAACTCGAGGGTATCCGAGAATCCAACTCTAGCTTTGCTGAAAGATTTCCTTGGGGTTGGAGCGGTTTGAGCCAGAGCTGCGGGCGATTCTGGCACTTCATCTTGGACGGTTGGGCCAGGTTGGTCTTGTGTTTGCTTTTCTGCTTGTGGTATGATTTCGTCAGGACGCAGTAGCGGAAACGAAAAGTGCTTGTTGAACTCCGGCCCAGACGGACTTGATGGCGCACTGCTCCCCCTAGACTCTGTTGGATACTTTGGCAGATTCAGACCAAGCACAGTGTTGAGATCGTGACTGGACATGGCAGCGGAGCGCCGGTGAGCATGACGATGAGCAGGACCTCGTGAGCGAGGGTCGGTGGCTGGTAGTAGCTGTGGTGAGGCCATGCCGCTGTCTGGTTCTGTCGGACTTAGACTTGGATTCTCCATCCTCGCGTTTCCGGACCGGTATTCGCCGCCAACAAATTCGCTACCTCTACGCTTGTGACCATGGCCAGGTCTCGATGGAGACAGACGAGGTGACCGAGGGGGAGTCAAAAAGTCGTCAGTGGTTGAGGGGATCGTTTTCGGGGAAAGGTTGGCCCCGGGGTTGAACGAAAAAGCTGGCAGAGCAGGCGAGCCGAGCGGCATCATATTGTTGCTTCCGCTTATATCGACCGCTGATCTCGGTCGTCGGCCGGATGCTCGGGGCGTAGAGGCGGACATTGGTTTAGAGGGGAAAACAAATGGTGGGTTCGGAGGCGGGCCTTCGGAGAGAGCAGACATGTCCGTATGGTCGAGGGATCCCTTCAGATCCGTTAAGCCACCGATGGGAAGCGAAAGATGGCGTGGGTTGTGAATACGGCCACCGCGAGACATATCGGGCACAATGGTGGCTGCCATCTCTGCAGAAGCCGCGCTGCGGCTGGAATGCTGATGACTAGTTGACCAGTAGTTGTGACATGGAGAAACGAGAGTGTTTGCCTCGAATGCCGAAGCTGTTACCTCCCCGAGCGACGGTATCCTCGGGTCAGGTTGAGGCGGAGAGCGGGAGGTTTGTTGTTTCGTGGGCTGTAGAGTTGGGACGGTTATGCCAATTAGACTTTGTCTGTCGAGTCGCAGTTAATGTTAGCCCGGTATGCCTATTCGTCTGATATATCGTCGCGACGGTGCGCCCAAGTAGGGCAAGATTGAGAGGAAGATGGGGCAAACGAAACAGTCGCCCAGGCCGGTAAGGCTGCCGTACTGGCCATGGAGGCGAAGCGAAGGCACGAGGTGGAAGTTTCTGCGTTGGGTCTCTCAAACGTACCTCGTCTGATCGATGGTGTGCGTGCCACTACCAAAGGGCAGGGTCAGGAAGATTGCAGAGTGCCAGACGCAGATATCTCTCGATGGGTGGTGGTCTTGTCTGGTCTTCCCAGCGTCTCGGGCGGAAGGACGAAGCGATTGCGTAGTGTACAAGGAGGGATTAAGGTAATGCTTCTAAGGTAGGAAAAAAGAATCTAATGGTTAAAGAGGCTTAAAGGAGTGGACGGTCAAAACCAAGCAGGAAATCTCTGGTTGGATTTCCTACTGGAATTGGACCAGTGGATGTGGCTGACGGTGAGGAGTGATGGTGGTTGTAAAGTGAGGTGGGCGCGGTAAAGCGAAGGGGAAGAAGAAATGGAAGAGGAGACACTCACCCACCAAAACAGTGCAACGCCCATGGGAGTCCAACAACGGGGTCTTCCTTGTCAGGGTGGGCGTCCTCTGGCAGGGGTGGGCCCTCGTTAGATCGGTACCTGGCTTTCCGTGCTGCTGCAATTTGATAGCCAACTCTCACCTGCAGTTGCAGGACTCGGGATATTTGGGAAGGAGCGGGTACCGAGTACGGGCTACTTCGTCTACCTGGTATCTTGTCAACTGGGACAATTGAACAACGGGCCTTTTGAGGCACTTTGACCATATACAGTAATCTCTCATGGCTTCCCAGAGCCTATGCTGCCAATGGGAGAGATAGACAATCTCCTATACGATATAACAAGTGAGCCGGACCACCGAGGTAACTGGCCGTGTTGGTGTTGAAGACCACCAAGTTATGTACTCAGGTACGGTACTATGATTTGTACTATGTAGCCCTCCGCTGGCCGTTTCCAGCTAGAGCCGCTTCTCAAGCCGAAGAGCCAATGGCAGGGCTATTGGAAGTACATCGTCCATCTTTTTTAGAAGGGAGACATATTTCTGAGTCTGCTTAGTTTAGGAAGTCTCTGTTTTCCGGTGCATATGTATCACTGCGCTGTGGGACGGACCTGCAGACCTGATCCCCTCAGTGCTGGACTTCTGCAGACCTGCAAGTCATGGGATGGGACTGGCCCTTGCGCCCAAGATGAGATGCCCCGTCGATCGTGGAGTTTGACTCAATCCCTGCCCAATTTAGCTGACCCCATCACCTACCTAGGCAGTCCCATCTCCAGGTTCACGAGACAAGTGTTGGTCCCTGCTTTCCGAGCTGCCAATTTGAGACCTCGGAATGGATCCTTTGTCAATGTCAAGCGCTTCCAGCCCTGCAAGTAATAAGAAGCCACCGAAATTCAATGTTATTGATCTCTGATCTCTGGAGTTCTAAGCATCAAAGCTGTTGCCCGGCCAAGATGGCCACAATGGCGGTCTGCAACCCGTGCCGATGATACTACCTAGTACATACTTGTGCATGCTCATGCGCATGTGCACCGAAGGTACCTTTCTATCATGGTTTGGGCCCACAGTGCCCTTCCACTCATCGGACCAATTCAGGAACAGCGCGTCTCTCATTCGCCTGTCTGAAATCGAGATGCAAGGCACAATGGGGAGCGTTGCATCAGTGGCCTATAGCGCTATTGTACCCCGCTATTATCTTGGTCACGAATCCCACAATCCACGGGCGATCAAGATGAAGTCAGCACGGACAACCCCCATCTGGGAATGATTGGGAGTGGCAGGTGATCAATTGATGCCAGCTGTCGTCCAACATGTCCCTTGTTCTCACAGTGCTGACAGTGAAGCATCCCTGGCCTGAACCTTGTCAAGACTCAAGGCTTGTAATCCGTGCAAGTACTATGTACCACAGTGTCGAGAGCGAATAACGTACCCCACGGCCGCCCCTCGGCATGTTGGTCCTCCTCCCGTAGACCACCAGACCCTCAGACCACGAACAACAGAACCGAGGGCCTCTTCTGCGTAGTCCGTACAGACAGACGGATCGCCGTTGATCGCAACATTTGGGACAAATAGCATCGCACGACGGCAGGCTCGCTTATTCTCAGATCAGCCAGATCGACACTTCCACGCAGCTCTCTATCCCCACATTGCTGATACTGCTATATGGGGCTCGCTTCCCACGCCAGACTGAATCGGATGAAACTGGTCGAGGCTAGCCTGGTTCAAGGCTAGTAGGCTAGAGACAAACTCAACAGCCAGGACGAACGGTTCCTTTGTTCTGAGGCTCTGACGAGGCTAGGAGACTCGGAACCATGCCGACGTCTCGTTGCGTTTCAATCACGTCCTTTCTTATGCCAAACACTGGCATTGACGTCGAGTTTATTTAACCTCCTATCAAGGAGGGTTTTCAGAGTACCTATGGCCAGCCTGATAATGTCCGAATCAGGCCAAGGAAAAAGAACCCCCCCCCCCCCAAAAAAAAACCAGAAAGGGAAAAGCGTGAGAGAGGAAGCCAACCCATCGTCAATCGAGTTGATGGATTCGGCCGTTCGGAGCTATCGGATGCGTCGCTACATACTAACATGTGAATACACCCACGATATGGCACACTATGTATCGTCAATAACAGACTTCGCATCCAGACTCTGACTGTTCTTCCGTCCCACAGGACATTATCCGTAAGAGGGCCATGCCACTACCCGACGGTTCTGGTGTGTGGAATACATCGAATTGGCGTGCCACGTCTTGTTGGCGCTACCTACAATCAGACAAGCCTGGCTGACGAGAAGACCAAAAACCGGCACATCCTGCGAGTTATCAACTGCATTGGCTCCATTAAGACAAAAAGGCCCAGCCTCGAGTTCGGCCTCCCTGCCTCCCTGCAGCATGCAGTGGCTTGCAGCAGCGCCCTGCAGCTTGTGCACTAGAGCGGGTTGCTGCTGTGCCAACTCAACCAGTCGTCTTGTGCGGTGCTGGTATTGTCGCTCGAGCACAGATATGCCCGCATAACGCTACAGTACGGCTTATCAGGCCGGTCGAGGTTCCGTCGGCTCGGATCAGGCCATTATTTACTATGTAGTCTCGTCTGTCGCGGGAAAGTCGCCCAAGTGAGAAGACCCGGCCTACCCGTACTTATTTCGGTCTTACAAATGCGCGAGACTCCTCGGCTTCTCCTCCGCGATTTGGCGCCTTGACTACTGCAGTCTGCCTAGCCTTCTAGGGTTCAGCTCATGTTGGAAGCGTCGACGCATGCTGTCTCGGCGTTGCTACAATCCCCGACTTTTACCCGCCTGACGGAGCAGGCTGATGAGCAGTCCATCTCCGTGGCTCAGCCTTCCAACATTCATCAATTACAATACAAGTCTATCCGTCCATCCGAGGATCCCTGGTGCAAGTCATCCCAAGAGAAGCCTCGTACGGAGTACTTCGTACTCTTTGCCAGATCCTGTAAGCGGACATCCTGGGCATCCGGCCAAATGGCGTATGACAAGCCACCCGAGAGAAGCAAAGCCGAGCGCACGCCTTGATGTGGTATTACGCTCCCGCCGCGTGAATTCCAGCAACCCCCAGCCGAGGCAAGACATCAACGCTCAGCGGGCCGCAGTCGGTATCGTGCCAATATCGTCACTGTGCAGGTTTGATACACGTTTCGCCACGTCTAAGACACAGGCCCGTGAGGTCGACACGACATTCCTTGCTCCGGCTCGGCCGATACATGTCCCAAGGAACCAGGCATTTGTAGATGCTGTACGGAGTATTCTGGAATAATTCCCGTCATGACGAACAGAGCGAACGTCACGATGGGACGCGGACCCCTGGACTCAAAGCCCACATGGATGGGCAATTCGAGCAGGTTGAACCCTGCGGACTGGGAAATGACAGCAGCCAGTTTTTTTTTATAGTTTTTTTTGCCTTCCCCTTCCCTCATTGAAGAATTACCATCAGCAGGGCTGAAAATTTGTCGAGAGGATGTCTTCGTTGCCATCTGCGAAACGTCTGAATGTGATCGCCTATTCCTCGCTTTCCAGTGAGATCTGGGTATAAACGTCAGTCATATCGAGAGTCTTCCAACAGGTGTCTAATTGCCGTCTGATCTATAATATCTGTAATAAGAGTTCGGGGACTTCCCGCATTGCATAGGACTTGAAGAAACTCCAAAATGAAATTCATTTTCAAATTTCAAGATTCAAGATTCAAGATGCGATTCACGGATGGACACATGCCAGATTGAGTGAGGACGCGGGCTGCGTGGGGGTGACCCCTGTGCAAGCAACTCCCCCCCCCCTGGCCCCTGCGCCTTGCGTGCTGCGTGAGTCGAACTACTGTGTAGTGTTGGAAAGACCGGCAGAATTGAAAAGTTGCACACCGCCCTATACGGCTGCCCATCGCCAACCGCCAGTTCTCAACCTGCATCGGTCATCCCTACTACCACCTTCCGAACAACGAACCTGCATCTCGCATCTGCAGCAAAAAGATTGCAAATTCTCTCTCGCCTCCAGAAATTTGACATCTCTCATTTCCCGCATCCGCCCACCAGCATGTCCGCGACTGTCGGCGAGGCCGGCGCAAAGCCGGCAACCACTGCCTCTACGACTGTTCCCAAGCAGCTAGGCATGAGGAAAAATGGTATGCACCCCGGAGCACTCATTTGTGATTGCAAAGCAGACTCTTGTACTCGTATGGCAACTGACTTCACGGCACAACGCAGGCAAACAATGGCATGCGCCCAAAAAGGCATTCCGGCCCGGTTCAGGGTTGACCTCATACGAGAAGCGCGCGAAGGATAGAGTCGCGCTCGCGGCGATGAAGGCCAAAGAGAAGGAGATGAAGGATGAGAAGGAGGTGGAGAGACAGGTGCGTGCGACAATAATAACAACATCGCAAACGCCAACCCCGCTCCGACCCGTATACTGACGTGTGCATGTTTTGGGGCGTACAGAGGCGGATAACACAAATTAAGGAGAAGCGCGCGGCTAAGGAGGAGAAGGAGAGATACGCGAAGCTGGCCGAGAAGATGCACAAGAAGCGGGTCGAGAGGCTCAAGAGGAAGGAGAAGAGGAATAAGCTCCTCAACTCTTGAGGACGGCTACCGGCAAAGCTGAGGCGTACGATCCGAGCATGGATACCTGCAGCGGATGCCAGGACAGCGAGCGGTCGGGACGCTGAGATACTACTTACTGTAAGGCCAAGAAGCAGCATATCCGGTCCGGCTGCCCGCTGTGGCACGGCATCACTTGACGGTCTGAGGAACGACTAGGTGTTTTTATCTCAGGAGCCATGTGACGGGATCTCCTACACCGCTCAGACTGGAGATGCTATATTTGAGCCTTCACGTTCTACATGCTGCTGCAACGTAGCAGTCATCGTCGTGCAAATGTCGGCACAAACGGCTTGAGTCTTTCCACGGGCCGATGATGCGCAGCGGACCGCAGCGGACTGGCTCAATATGAAACTGGCTGAAAAGGCGGCTGAATCTACGAATCCATCAAGAGTTTGCACTCGTGCCACCGTAGCACAAGAAGCAAGATGTAATCTAGGCCTATGTTTCCTTCATGCTGATAGGAACACAAGTTCTGGGCCTCTTGAAGCTGGTGGCTGTGAGATGCATGTTCAGGGGTCCATGCAGCCCATCCCTGTCGGATGTTCCACCGGAGCATATGACGCTCTGTGCTCTCTCTTTCTCCTTGACAACCACCACCCATACTCAAGAAGCCAAGTGCAGCCTTCGCCCGGTTGATGAGAGCAAACACTCCCTAATTGTTTCGGGTGCAACAACGTCGAGAGCGAACAACCCAGGAGAAAGAGAAAAAGAATACACAAGCGCTGCTGCTCAGCTCCAGATGTCGGCCGGCTCGATCCCCTCGTCGCCGACCCGTGCGCGCCACCAAGTCTCCCGATCCATCACCGAACGAGTCTCTGGATCATCCAGACACACGAACTCCTCCTCGCACCACCACCATATCACGGGACACATATCCTCGTCTCTGCACAGGAGGGACCGCAGCCGTGATGAGCGCAACGGCGGCATGGTAGTTCCGCAGTCGGCCGCGCCCGTGCTGCAGCAGCAGGTGACCCCAAGAGCGTCGCTCGAGGCCTCGCGGTCTGAGGCCTTTCTTCCGGGGAATCTCAGCCCCGGCCACAGTCAAACAGGGAGTCTGTTGATACCGGCTGGTACGGATTCTCTGGGCATCAGACCAGGAGTGGCCCTCAGCAAAGAGGAGCAATTGCTCAGGGAGGAGAGAAAGACCGAGGCGAGGACTGCGTATGTATCTCGGAGCTTCCTGCATGCATTCACGAGCCATTTGCTAACGCTTCTATGTACAGCGGCTTCAAAAAGTCCCTCGTCGAACTCACCACGTTCTCCACCACGACCAACCGCCACCTCGATGAGACCTACTACAGTGTCCTCGAGAAGCTCACCACCCTGCAAAACACCATCGTCGCTCTCAAGGACCTCGCCCACGCCTCGACCACTACCCATGATGGCTTCATCGCCGAGTCGCAGTCGGTCATCAACGAAGCGCAGTCCCAACTCGACGGCTTTGGTGACTTCTCCGAGCAGCAGGCGCGCGTGCAGGCCCTGCAAGACCGCGTGCATGGCGGGCGGGAGAAGATCGCGGCGCTTAGTGCACGGATTGATGTGGTTAGACAACGAGTGGAGAAGTGGGAACGAGCGGATCGAGAGTGGCAAGAGAGGACGAGGCGCAGGTTAAAGATCATGTGGGGAGTCTTGCTCGGATTGGGTCTGGTGTTGTTGGTGCTGTATTGGGGCGCGAGGGCGTATGCGCCAGAGATCGATCACGTTGTCGAGGAGCTGCAGCAGGATGCGCTAGTTGCGAAGATGAAGCTGGGGAACAAGGCTGTGGGTGTGGAACCGGGCGGCAAGGCTGAGAGCAAGGAGAATGGCAGTATGCCTGAGTTGGATTTCGGCCGGGGTAGGAGGGCCGAGCAAGCTACTGGAGCCGAGGCTCTCCGGGCGCTGGATGAGCTGTGATTTCCTACTGCATTGTGCGTTTTGCTATTGACTGTTTACAGTAGGCTTGCCCGGGTTTGCCCCCAAGATACCCCAGAATTGTCTTTGCGGAATTTTGGCCAGCCGCTGTCGTGTCCTACGAGGCGCACCTCGACCCTGCGAAATTGAATCCCATAGTTTTGCCGAGACAGAAGGTAGTAAACCCTATGGTTAGACCCAGAAAAGCCAAGCCTTGGTCGATTTCCATCCATCGCCTTTCGACGTGCAGCGTAAGCTAGGCGTTTCTCATAGAAAGTCTCGTGGATGGGACATGTGATGCCAAACGGTCGGCGAGACCCGGAAGGCTGAAAGGACGGGTCGACTTGGGATGCTTGGCCAGACCTCCCTGGGCCTGAGCGACCTCGAAGATGGGCGTGATGTCATCGCCTGACCAACTTCCCTGTTCACATGTAATGATCGCTGAAGAGGACCGGAGTTCAAGCAAGAAACGGGGAGAGAGAAACATTGGATAGAGAAAGCTGCCACTGTTTCACAAGTCCGGGCTCGTCTGACCTGATTATTCTATCTTTAATTTTGTTTTGGGGGGGGGGGTGGAGTGATTGTTTTTGTTTTTCGATTCTTGGAATTTCTCAGAGGAATTTCCAGTTCTGGAGGTACTACCTAAATTAGGGGGCTGTTATTCGTCTTGGTTTTTTCCCCGTCAGGACTCTCCTTCCCCACGAATCAACAAGCACCTAAGTCAGCAAGCAAAGTCAAGGGTCAGGGCCCGTCATCCTGACGGATCGAGCGTGACAGTGCATTTCTAGGGACACTCGTCAGCCGTGCGAAACATGCTCCACATTATTTTGTGCCTGGCCTTCGTCACCTGCATGCAAGAAACGCCTCGACGCCAACCACCGCGCTTACACCTAAACAAGCCTCTTCCTTCCTGACAGGTACTCTGTAGACTCGTCTCTCGTTTCCTGCCCTTGTTTTCTCTGTCCATAGTTTTTTTTCTGATGCATTGTTCTTACCCTTTTCGAAGGCTAGTCTCATACACCACCCAATCCCAGAGCATAATACAATAAGTGGCGCATTACCCCGCGACTACACAGCCTCTGGAGCAAACCTGCAATCACACCTGTCACTTCACCTGCGCAATCTGCGCCGCAAACCTGAGAATCGCCCTGTTGAGTTACGACCTGACATCCCAAAGAGACTGTTGGGGAGTGTAGGAGATCCAGTCTTCTCCAGAATCGCCCAAGATGGCGTCGAGCTCAGGGGCGAGCAGCACCAACGGCCAGCCAGAGCCAGGCACTTCGGTCGAAATGCCGGTGCGGACCAACAGCAGCAAGTCGAGCCTGCCACCACCAGGTCAGACGCTGACCGGCAAGCAAGAGCACTGTTCGTACCCAAGATCCCTTACCATTCAAAAGATTCGGGCTGACAACAAGTGGTACTCAGACCTAAAGCGAGAACTCGTCTCCGAGCAAGTATGCTGGGAGATAAACGAGCTGAACTCACCAACCGCCCTCCGGCGCTTTGGCGCCCCCTTCACATCCGACCTGGGCGAGGTGACCCCTTACGATTCGGAGCTCCCCATCCTCCGCTACATCTTCGTGCACCACGTGCGCGAATTTCCCTTCCTTGACAAGGCTCGCGAGAAGGAGTTCTGGCAGGACAAGCTGCAGGTCTTCCTGGAGTCGTTCGCGAGCAAGAATATTTCTTCCTCCGAGGACCGCCTAGAGGAGACTAAGCGTCGGAAGCTGGCAAGGAAGTCCCAGAAGCTCGTCGAGCTTATGATGGTCTCGGGCATCCCCACCTCGTCTGGCTTCGAAGAGAGGATCCGGTTCTCTGAGATGGAGGTCGTGGATCGCGATGCGATTGATACGGGCTTGCTGCACAGCCAGCCAGAGGGTAACTTTATCAATGGCTGGGATGTGAACATGGCTGGTGTGCGGATCATCAAGGTGAAGGGGAATATTCGATCGCACAAGCATGCTGTAAGTCGTGGTACTCGCGGTGGTGGGCCTGGACGCGAACTAACCAGGTGCAGGAATTCATACTGCGCGTAAAGAAGAAGGGTGAAAACGAGTATTACATCGGACGTCGCTACGGTGACTTTAACCGGCTTCACAAGCAGCTGCATGTCGAGTTGCCAGGGAAGGTTTTGCCACCAGTGCCAAAAAAGAACAAATCCTCTTCGGCAACTGGTGGACTGTTCGGCGGGGGTGAAGACTCAGATAATGACTCCGTCTCATCTGCATCCACTCAGCGTACGGCGGCTCTAAATGGCGGTGTTGAGGGAGGGAAGCTATCGGTCAAGGACGCCTTCAAGCACAGAAGAAGCGAGTCCGCGGCCTCGTCGCAAAGAGCATCGCCTAGGCCGTCGATGGACGACCGACCGATGAGCCCATTCAGTCCCATCAGCCCGCGCAAGGTTGACGATGTGGTCCTCTACCGAGAGGTCCAACGGATTTCCTTGAGAGCATTTCTGCGTTCTTTATTGCAGAATCCCCAGGTTGCTCAGACGAAGGTCATGGAGGACTTCCTTACTCGAGATCCCGTGAAGCTGAACGACGAAGACTATGTGGACATTAGGAGACGCAAGTCCGTCGATGAGAAACGCGTGGAGGAGCAGAAGAAGTTCTACGAGATTGCAAGAAAGCGCGCCGCCGAGTTAGACATATACATGGAGCAGTGAGTACACATACATGTCTTATTCTCGCACGTCACAAAGCTAACCCTCTTTCTAGATTCCGCCAAGAAATCGTGAATGCCAACGGTCTCACAAGGCTGTTCCAGGAGATTAAGGATAAGGAGACGATACAGGATCTAAGCATCCAGTATCAAAAATTCGCCGAGTGGCTTCGGATAGAAGTCGCAGCCACGATCTACCACTTGTTTTTGGCGGAGGACAATTCTCCGGAGCTATTTGCGCAGGCGAAGAGGATTCACTCTTTGATCCCCTATACGATCATCAAGAACATCATCCGGGTCGCCAATCCAGCCGCCGTCATGTCCAGCATCTTGGATGTCTTCCTGGCCCAGCCGTTCGGGACAAAGTCGTTGATGCAAAGAATCTTCTCTCTGGCGCTGAATGACGGCATCAGGAGTTTCCAGAAGTCCATCGACGCGGTGGCTGCCAAGATTGATGATGATGTCTTCGTTTCGAAGCTTAAGCAGTACGCTGATGCTGAGGAGCACATCAAACTCGCCATCCGCGAGGAGGCGTTGGCCGAAGACGTGGACCTGATTGTGGCCATCCTGAGATCAGACGTGATTCAGCCAGGACTTACGGGAGATCAGATCCAGCGGCTCTACAACGCCTACGTCGCGTTCAACAGCGCGGTCGAGAGCGTAGACGAGGAGCTCAAGCAGGGCGCGCAGCTTTTCTCATACCTGAAAACGCTTATGAAGCTGCAGACACGGCAGCGTGATAAGCAGATGATGCTGTCACTCATCGAGGAGCCCGTGACGCTGCAGTTGTTCAGGGATCTGTTCACGATCTTCTATGAACCGCTAGTCCGGGTGTACAAGTCTGCCAATGTTTATGGCAGCGTAACGGATTTCGCAGTATTCATGGATGACATGATCCAGGTCGTGGAGAAGTGTAGGGAACAAGACGCCTCGGCAGACCCGAACCAGACTGTGCAGGCGTTCATCGACCTGTGCCAGCGACATGAACACAATTTCTACAAGTTTGTTCATGAGGTGCACGTCCATGACAACGGCTTGTTCACGCAGTTGATGGAGTGGATCGAGGACATCCTCGAGTTCCTCCGCAAGGGACCCAAGAACGGCGCACTCGACATCAATGCCCTCTTTGAGGGCGCCGCCGGCGGCAAGGTCATCGACAAGGGCACTGCCATCAAGGAGATCAACGAGCTTATCTCCTGGCAGGAGGCCCGGAAGAAGTGGCACCAGGACAAGACGCGTCAGAAGATGGCGGCCGATGGCGGGCAGGATGGTATCATCCCCGGCAGCATGAACTTCACGTCTGCGGACTTCGGGCTCGACCAGATGGACCTGGAGGACATGAATTACGACTCCGGGTCAGACTCGGAGGACGAGGCAGAGGAGGACGAGGAGCTCGACCCTATCGAGGCGGAGCGCCGGAGACGGGCAAAGAGGCAGGATCGGCTGCGGCGGAGCGCGGGCGAGCCGGTGAAGCCGCATGTCGAGGAGGTGCATAAAATGAAGGAGAACTTTTTGGCGATGCTGAGGCAGGTTCTGGCGGAGTAAATGCTGCGTTTTGCATTTTGGGTTTTGCACGGTACACGTCTAGTCCGGATGGATGGCGTTTAATGAGCGGACGGCCCTGGCGGACGGGCTTGCGGTTGGGGTGCACACATTGGGGACATGGACGTCGCCTACCGAAGCATTGGCCGGTCCCAGGGTATTCTGTGTTGTTTGTATAGTCCTTGGGAATACTTCATACCCTGCTTGAACCTGGAAACTCGAAGACGTTCATCAGTGGTCCTAATTTTTCCCCCTCCTCACAACTACGTCACAGTAGTCCACTCTTCTGAACTTCCAAAACAGACACATGTTCTCCCCATCCTCGTAGGATACGTAAAGCTTGCACATGTATTTACAGAGCAGACTCTAGATATGTATATGCTCGGACAGCATTGCAGATCCAAGAATGCAGACTACTACTGCTACTACTGCTACTACTACTATCCGACTTCCATAATTCAGGGGCAAGCCACGAGCAGTAAGCCGGCTGCTGTCAGCACATTGGGCCCCACTTTCTGACTGTGCTGCGTATGGTTGCGGGCCCTTTCACCCTTGCAACCCCACCCTTCGACCCCCCGAGCACAGGAGGCCTGACCCCTGAAAGCACCAAGTTTGGTCGATCCTGCCTGCCCACTTGCTCACCACGAAGGAATACAACTTGAGCGGTCATCCGTCTCACCTCGGTCAATAAACTTCACGACACAACTTGGAAGATTTCGCAACCTCCCCGCCTCGTATACGAAGTACCTGCTCTACTTCATTGTTCGATGCTGCGTTGAAATCTGCTCGTTCAAGGGGACAACGGGGGAAACTCAAACTGGCACCACCGCACTTGCTTTCTCTTTCCCCTTTGTCCCTCCTGTCAGCGTCAGGGCTATTTTTGAACTCGGTCGACAAAGCACGCCACCCGACGCGTCCAGCCCAAACTTCGCCCAAACCTCGCCCAAATCTCGACCGAGGCCCCAAACTCACCATATGATCGGTTCGATTGGCCTATAACATCGCCATGGCAGGCAGCGAGGAGGAGCTACAGCCGACGTCGAAACCTCCGGACTCGACCGTCGGACCCACGCCGCCCAAGGACGAGTCGAGCACCCACGCCGATGCGCACCCTGCGACCGACACAACCATGGAGGTCGAGTACGATGACTTTGGACTGCCTGTCCGACGCGCCAGCCAGTTAAGATACAGCCAAGAGGCGGAAGACGACGAGGGCCGCGATCGGAGTGCGAGTCCGGTGCCCGCGCATGAGGCCGGGGACGGGTCGAATGGTACACATCAGGAAGAGACGAGTCCAGGTGTGGCTACGCGAGGCGCAGAGGAGGGTGGCAGCAGTGGGGAGGAGGACTTCGAGGATGCTGTTGCTACGCCGCCTCCTGCAAAGCCTGAGTCGAAAGTTGAAGACACTACAGGCAAGGTCGCGGACAAGGTCGAGGACAAGGTCGTGAATGAAGACGAAGAGCCTGCAACCCCAGAGGGTGAGATGGACATCAAGAAAGCTTCGGAAAAAGATGCAGAGCCTGTGGTAACAGGAGGGAAGGAGGTGCCCACGCCGGGTGCTGGAGAGGCCAAGAAGGACGTCGTGAAAGACGAAGAACCGAAGCCGGCGCCGGAAGCTGCTGCCAAAGAGGAAGAGGTGGTGCTCCAAGACAAAGCGAACGAAATCCCGGAGGTAGATAAAGCACGACCGGACCCCAAGCGCAATTCAACCCAGCAGCCCGCTCGTACTGCGAACGGCATATCCGAGTTCTCCCACCAACAGGTGTCCATGCCTGTGAAAGAGGAGGGCGATGACGATGACGGGGGCTGGCAGACCATGCCGGCATTCGCGCCCTACGATATATACGACGACGATAATAGATTAATCGCGAGGGAGTATAATCAGGAGGAAGAGGAAGACAAGACGTACAGCTACGCGGGCATGGGAGGAGCTGGCAAGGGCTACACTAGGGTCCTGGTGGACGACGATGCAGAGTCCGCGACGAGCATGGACGAAAATACGAACTATCTCTTCAAAAATGCAGCCGGCACGAGCATTGTGGACGACGAGGATACGCGCGACGCCGTGTCGCAGATGCAGGCGACCAAGGATCTGCTGACCGAGGGCCAGAAGATCGCCTACGTGGGCTTGACAAGGATAGAAATGTCGCAGATGGTCAAGGAGATGGAGAATGTGCAGTTCACCAGGTCGACGAAAAAGGCGGTCCAACTGGCGACTGAGGCCATGAAGATGTGGGGACAGAAGATCATGATCCGCCTGTACACCCACATGGACATCAGCGCCGCAGAGCAGGTCATGATCGAACAGCTGAGCGAGCACGGTGTGATGTCTAGCGACTTGACACCCCAGCTTATGGCGAACGCGAGGGTGAAGAACCCCATGGCGGATCGGAAGAGCTCGGTTATCAGCTCACGTCCAGCATCCAGAGCTTCGCTCGAGGCTGCCGCCTCCAGTGTTTCCTCTCCAAGACCAGGGACTCCCAAGACATTCAACGACGAAACGCCTGCAGAACCTCCCCCAGCTTACGACAAGCATGAAGGCGAGGAGTTGCCCGCCGTGCGAACACCGAGCCAGCTTCCTAACAGTGACAAACTGGACATAGATATCCGGTGGACTATCCTGTGTGACTTATTTTTGGTGCTCATCGCGGACTCCATCTATGACTCGCGATCACGGGTGCTCTTTGAACGAGTTGGCAAGGCGCTCGAAATAGACTGGATCGACATCTGTCGCTTTGAGAGGAGAGTCACGGAAGCCCTCGAGATGCAGCAGCAAGCAGAGCGGGAAAACTGGAATGAGGACGAGCACATGGAGAGCCGGCGCAAGCTGGCTCTCAAGAAACGATACATCGTCATGGGCCTGGCAACAGTCGGTGGCGGTTTGGTAATTGGCCTGTCCGCGGGTCTTCTCGCCCCTGTCATAGGTGCTGGCCTCGCAGCTGGATTCACTACCATCGGTGTCACGGGAACTACCAGTTTCCTGGGCGGTGCAGCGGCCTCTGCTATCATCACATCCGGGGCGGCGGCTTCAGGCAGTGTCATTGGGGCTAGGGCTGCGAACAGGAGAACGGGCGCTGTCAAGACCTTTGAGTATCGCCCTCTGCACAACAATAAGAGGGTCAATCTTATCGTCACGATCTCGGGGTGGATGACGGGCAAGGTGGATGATGTCCGTCTGCCGTTTAGTACTGTGGACCCGGTAATGGGCGACATGTACTCTGTGTTGTGGGAGCCGGAGATGCTGACCAGTATGGGTGACACCATCAACATTCTGGCAACGGAGGTGAGTCCTTTCTTCGAGTGAAAAATCACAGGAATTCACAGCTGATGTGATGTCTAGGCTCTCACACAAGGCTTACAACAAGTACTCGGAAGTACCATTCTCGTGAGCTTGATGGCGGCTCTACAGTTGCCTGTCGTCTTGACTAAGCTCTCGTATCTGATCGACAACCCATGGTCTGTATCGCTTGACAGAGCGTGGGCGGCCGGTCTCATCATGGCGGACTCGCTCATTGAGCGAAACCTGGGGACAAGACCCATCACCCTCGTCGGCTATTCCCTCGGCTCAAGAGTTATTTTCTCGTGTGTGCTCGAGCTGGCCCGCAAAGGTGCATTTGGGCTCATCGAAAACGTCTACATGTTCGGCTCACCACTCGTGGTGAAGCAAGACGAGTACATGCAATGCCGAACAGTCATATCCGGACGCTTTGTGAATGGCTACCACGGCAACGACTGGATTTTGGGCTACTTGTTCCGTCTGACGAATGGCGGCATCCGGCGCATAGCCGGCCTGACTCCCATTGAAGGCATACCGGGGTTGGAAAATGTGGACTGCTCGGAGCTCGTCGCCGGCCACATGGACTACCGAAGAGCGATGCCACGTCTGATGCGCGAAGTCGGCTGGCTTGTCGAGAGCGACGAGTTTACTGAGATCGAGGACCCCGATCCAGAGAACCACACAGAGAGGCAGCGCGAGCTGATCAACGAGATCGAAGAGGCGAGGAAGGAGCTCGAGAAAGGGGGTAATGTTAATAATAACCGCAAGAGCGGCGGCTTTGGTGGCTTCTTCAGTCGCAAGAAGAAGGCGCAGAAGGCTGAGTGGGAGGTGTACGAGGACTCGAAGAACACGCCGTCCAACGGGGCAGCATCCGGTAAGACGGAGGATAGAGAGGGGAACAATCACGGCGTGCTGTTTGACATTGAGGCGATGCGCGCCGAGGTGGCCAAGAGCTCAAAGGAAGACACATTGCCAATACGCGAATTGCAGTCGACGCTACCACCGATGAAGATCCCTGGTCCTGGGGTCGCTATGGGCCCGAGGGGCTCCTTGAACCAGGCAAGGAGCGAATACGCCACCTCCAGTTATTCAACGAATCCAACGCTAGGCTACGGGCATTCATCTACACAGTACGAGAATGGGATCCAGATGACGTTCGACACAGGGTTTAACGACCATTCCCCGCCACAACGCAGTCACACCACCGCGGCCGCGGATAATGTCTCGAGGCCGGAGATCAGAACTGCGCAGACCGCGCCGAATCTTGCGAGTGTCGGGTCGAATCCATGGGCGAACCTGGACGACGACGACGACGACGACGATTTTGGTAGGGAGAAGGAGATTGAGATGACTTTTGCTTGATGAGTGCAAGGCGAATTTTGTGACGATTTTTGGCAGGGCATAGGGCGTATGGGGGCGTACCTGCTTGCTTGCCTGCCTGTACGTACGGATCATACTCTACTCTGACTGCATCGAAGGGAGGACATTTTGTGATTATTGTTAGCAAATACACCACGGGGGTCTTAAGCTTGGGCCAGATTCGCGGTGAGGAGGAGGAGGAGAGTGTTGGGAGGGGAGGGCAGGGGCAAAATGTTCTTGTTCGTATCATATTGTGGATGACCATAGATACAGGCCGGGGGCTGATATCAAAAGACGTTCAAGGACGTTCCAAGGGTTACATGACAGCACAACCTCGTTCAGCGACCAACAAGTGCATGATGGCAGGGCTGATGTTCAGACTTGTAGACGATCTTGTCGGGTTGTTTCACTGTTGTGACCCAACTGGGAAAAAAGCAATGAAAAGAAAACACAATATCCATCGAAGTCAGCGCGTGCCATGACGGACCCGCCCCCCTCTTTTCCCGTTCGAGTGAGGGTCTTCTTCGAGCTCAAAAGACCCGAGGCTTACCGTGCAGGGCGGGCCTTCTGCCACTATCGTGGAAGCGTGGCTTTTTTTCAGACTGGAGGGCTATTACACATACTTACCTAGGTACCTTGTAGGTATGTAGGTAGGTAAGTTACCGTAAGTAGTTAGCGTTGAGCACGGACCAGGGACCCGATGAGGGTACGACAGCAAGCTAATGCAGCCAGTCAGTCTCCTGGTGGGTATGGTGCATCAGCCGCAGTTCCCCCCCTGTCCCCGTCATCCATCATCCATCCATCCCGAAATAGAAAAGTCCAAGAGGTTGGTCCTCTTGCTTCCACTCACTCAGCCTTTTCGTGTCCCACCCCCCAACGAAGCGCTTGCGCCGTATTTCCATCGATAACGAGAAGTGTGCTGATTCAGCGTGTCAAGCGAGAGTGAGAGTGGATTCGCCCGTCTCACTCAGGATGCGGCTGCGACTGGCGGGGAATCCAGACGGGGAATCCAGATGAGCTCCCGCGACATTGGCCCTCTTGGTTGTTTTTTTCCGTCACGACGCATCACGACGAGGCTTCACTCTCATTCCCAGGGCCACAAGACGAGACGTCGGCCCTAAACTCAAAGACATTCGCGGGGGGCGAACCGGTGCGGCACAGCTTGGTAGCACAGCACATGTCCGGTGCACCCACTGCCGGCGTGTCCCACGAGATGGACACACACACACACACACACACACACACACACACACACACACACACACACACGGGGCTGTGTGGGTTCCATTCCTTCGATTCTTGATTGGGGGCTCAACTCGTCCGTCCACTGACCGAGTCGATTCCAGGACAGCTGCAGAAGGTTGAGACCCCTTTTCTGACACCCCTCTCAGCACCACTGGACAGCAAAACCAAACCTCGAGCGAGAGCTAAAGGCGGGACACAGCCTCGCAAACGTGCGTGTTGGTCGTGCGTCTTGCTCGTCCATGGTGCGACGGCACGTGCCCTCCACACCTCGGTCACAGCAGCACGAGTCTATCCAATTAGAGAAGTTGAAAACCAAGTGGATTGCCATGGCAAGGAGGCAGCTGAGCCAGGACAGATGGAGCCCCCATCTTACTGTGCAACAAGTGTCAGGTCTACAGAGCACAGAGCGCCGGACTACACCAGCTACTGCATCCCCCCTTCCCCTCCCCCCTACCCGCCCAACCGTCAGATCCTGCAGGCTTCCGGATCTGCGGGTACCTACTCAGCCCATACACGTCTGTTGCTGGAGATTTGGCTTTCTGTTGGACCTGTGCCGCTTTTCCTCCGTTTCCTTCCTTCCTTCCAACCCCTTCCTGTCCCTTTCGAAAGTTTGCTTGTCGTCTGTATGTTTTGGTAATACGAATGTTGTCAATACCCTCGTGCTGGGGTAAAGTACGAAGCTGTCCGGTGCCACTTGAACGGTGGAGGCTTTTTTCCTTCCTCGCCATGCGAATATATTCCAGGTACCTATGGCTTCTCTCAGCCGTAGTCGGTGATGTTGTTGCGGCGGGGTCTCTTGACTTCCACAAAAGCGGCGATGCCTGGAACGGGACCTCCATTTTCATCGCAAACAGTGTAGACCCGGTGTTCGAAGAAGCTAAGACGTTCAACTGGACCAGCTCCACTGCGGTCACTATAAGGAAGGCCTATCTCGGCAAACAGAACACTTTCGAAATCATTGCCGAGAGCAACCTGCCAGGGGAGGACGGTAGCTCAGCAAGGCCAAGACAAGATAGTTCAGGCGACTATGCCTTCCAATTCGACAGTAAGTCTGGTGTTGCAAACAAGACGCCGAGTGGTCACTGACGACGACTACAGTACATCAGTCGTCTGGCGGAGGCTCAGTCACTATTGGCCGTGACGGTATGAACAAGTTGTACCTTTACAAAGAATACCCGTTCTTTTTCCAGGTCCACTGGGTCGAGACCTCCGACGCCTCGATTGATGAGTACAGCTACAGTCAAGCATGGGCACTGTCCGAGGATGAAGAGGCAGCAGAAAGCATGTTGAGCTCATATCCATCTCTGGCCCAAAGCGTAGGGTCCTACCCTCAGAGTACGGCCCCCATTTTAATCCCCTCGTCGCCAACGACTTTGGCAGCCACCACGACCAGTGCTGGTCTAGAATCCGCTGCTCCCACAAAGAAATACGGCCCCCTTTCCACAGGTGCGCTGATCGGCATCATCGTCGGCGGCGTGGCCGCCCTCATGCTGATCCTCGTCCTCGCCATCCTCTGCATACGACGGCACCGCCGAAACGCACGGGCCCAGAGCGACCACGACCGGGACGCGCAGGACCTGATGGCCGAGAAAGAAGCCCGCGCCGCGGAGACGGCCCCGGACACGCCCTACTCCGAGGAGAGCAGCAGCCGGCACCGCCGCTGCCTGGACCGCGGGCTGGGGGGCATGTCCGGGCTCGACGAGAGCAGCGTCGTGAGCATGCCGAGGGGCCTCGCAGGGCGTGAGGAGGCGTCACAGCGTGGGTCCGCAGGGTACTCGTCGCTCCGGAACGTGCCCGCCATCGGCAGCGGTGGTGGTGGTAGTGGAACAGGGCCAGGAAGCGGGAGGGGCACCGGAGGCTCGCCGACGGACACGTACCCGTCGGCCGCGGCGTCGTCGTCGTCCATTCTTTCCGTGCACGAGCCCTACGCCGACCTGGCGCCGTCGCAGTTCCACCGGACCAACTCGCACGCCACCACCACCACCCACCACCACGCCGCGGAAAACGATCAGTGGCCCCTGTCGCCTAGCACTCTGCATCACGACGACGACGACGACGACGACGACGACGGCGGCGATGATGATGATGAACTGCCACCGCCGCGGGCGAGCGGAAGCAGGATGGGGACGGTGACGCCGCCGCCGGGGCCGAGGCTCACGAGGTCGGACACGCCGGGGGGGGTCTCGATCTCGGACTTGCTGCATGAGGACGGCATGACGGAGGACGAGATCAGACGGCTGGAGGAGGAGGAGAGAGCCCTGGACGAGGCCATCGAGCAGGCAAGGACGGATAGTCGCGTCGGTGGGGGGAGATGATGATGCTGAGCATTCAAGGAGAGGTCCCGGGGAGAAGGGGGGGTGGTTATATTTTATTTCAATTTTTTTTCTTTATGATATATATAAGCGTGCGTGCCCAGAATACTATATGAGTTTTATTCCCCTTAAGCCATGGATGGATATGATGCCTGCCCCTTGGGTGACTGGCAAGTACCTCTTGTGCCACGCCCACCTATGTATTGCTCAACCCACAAGTACTAGTATTGCTACTGCAGTCCGCCAGCCGAAGGGTTCACGCATGCAAACGACGGCATTCCCTCGAACATCTCCGGAAGGGGAGGGTGGTTGCCGGGCATTTACTTGCAACACCAACCTTACTTATCAAATCACACCAACTCCGATTCCATTATTCCTGCCCCCCCCCACCCGCCGCCATGGTGCAGTGGTACCAAACGTTGAACAGACAAGAAAAGTAGAGAAGAAGAAAAAAAAAGGGGGGGGGTGGGAAACAAAGTACACGGAGCCGGGGATCTGAGTCTGAGTCCGCAATGTATATGGGGAACAAGGGCACCAGTCCGTGTTCAGGAGGAATACGGAGCAGAAAAGAAAAGAAGGGCAGAAAGAAACTCCCCCCTCCCCCCCGTGAGCAAAACAACAAGAATAACAATAGCCAAACAAAGGAGAAGAAGACCACGGAGAAGGAAAAGAAGCTAAAGGCCTAGACTTCCAAACACAGGAGAGAGTTGGTCAGACGCAAAATCATTATAGGCTGTTAGTTGTTTTTCAAGCTGTTAATATATTTATTAAAATCATTTATAGAGAAAGAAAATGCAAGAGAAAGGACTACCGACGGCCGAAACCCTTCTGCTCCTTCATATGCCTGTCTTTTCGTTCTTTACCTCGCAAAATAACCAAGAAATATCCCAGGATATCTTTCATGGGCAAACAGATACTGGTGGGGCATAGACACTGGACCAGTTGGTGAAACCCCTGCAAAGGAATGGCTGAGTTGATCCGGCCTCCCGAAGCTTCCAGGGGAGTTGGGTAGAGCATTTCCTCTGACGAGGAGGCTGGATAACTTCTTGCTGTGGAGCCGCTGTGTCCCTTGAGCAAGTTACGTAGAAGAAAGAGGATCTGTGGGTAGCAGCATACTATCAGCCTTGGAGAATACCTATGCCAACTCAAAATAGATCAGTTTGTACCTGGCTTTAACCTGCCTGGCTTTGATATCCCGCTGTTTTGACAAACCTGCTATCTATAAATCATACACCCAAGTCCCCCCAGTCATCTTGTAGGGAAACCGTTCCTTTCCTTTTCGCCCCATTTCGCCAGTGGAAATGCCTCGCTTCGAGAGCCAGGGAAGCACATGCGACAGCATTGCCCCTGTCCCCCGCCAAACGCTCTCTCAACGCCCCCAATGAACCATATGAAAAAGAAGAAGAAAAAGGACCCAGCTGATCGCCACGATGAATCGAATGCGTAGGAATCCCGATTGCTGAGCAACCGAGCGTCTGTCCCTCTAACCCCGGGTAAAGAGCCTGCCCACCATGCCGCTGGCGATGTTACCAGCGAGCCCGGTCGTGGAGAAAGCCGTTCCAGCGATACTGGAGGCCTGGCCAAACCTGTCACACCGCGAGAAGGCCAGGGAGTTGGTGATGGTCAGGGCCATTGCGATCGCTATGGTTTTCAAGATGTCAGTTTCCTTTTGAGTCCTCGGAACCAAGGTGGTTCTCCCCACTCCTCCTCCTCCTCCTCCTCCTCCTGGTTACAGGAGTTTGTGTGTCTGTCCGGGGTTGTCACCACTCACCCACAAGCGGCAGCCAGATGAACATGAGGCGCACGAGCGCCAGCACGGCCAGGGCGACCCACAGCAGCGGCTGGACGTAGTTGGCCAGCCAGAAGAAGCGGCTGTCCGTGGGATTGATGGTTTTGGTGCCCGGCTCGCTGCTCTCGAAGACCCACTTCGAGTCGCCCGTCGCCGGATCCACCTCGTTCCACCAGCGCAGGCCTACGAGCCGGCGCCCGGCGATGTTCTTCAGGTAGTAGAAGTCGGCGGCGAGGAGGAGGATCGTGATGATGAAGATCAGGACCCTGGCAAGGGTTGCTTGTTAGCTGGGGGAGGAGCTTCCGGGAAGAGGAGTTGGCCAGGGCGAGCGGCGCTTGAAGGGAGAGACGACGTACAGGTTCTGGGTGAAGAGAAGGCCGAATAGGTAAACCAGTAGGCTTGCTGTAGAGGGGATTCCCTTTGGATCAGCTTGGAGTATCTCCCCAGGACGTTCAATCAGGAGAGGACCCACACGACCGAAAAGCCAGGAAGGTCAATAATGTGATGGGATGCGAACTCAAGCGCCAGCTCAGCGAGCCCGGCGCGGGCGCCTGTTGCGAGTCCATGGCGGCTTTTCAAAAAAAGGGTAACGAACGACTTTGGTGTTTCTGTTCTCTGGGGGCTCTGATGTCGTGAACTGACCAGAATGTCGGGTTGGGTGGGAAGCTGTGCGTTTCAAGGTGGGAAGCTGTCGTTGTCAGACAGCCTACAGCAGAGGCGATGAAGCTGATGTGGCTGGATTGGAGCGGCTAAGTTGACGCGGCCGGCACTGTCTCGATAACGGTGACAGGGGGGGGAAGGGAGACAGCTTTATCGCTGAGGGCCATGTCGTCACACTGCGACCCTTAAAAAGCTGGGGTAGACAGGGGTAGGACATATGGGAAGTAGCCGGCGGGATGTAAGTCGTAGTAGCCTATTCAACCTCACTCAAGACCCTCACTAAGAACCTCGTGAGAAGACACGGCACTGTTCTATAGAGAGATTGCAAAGCAGATTGTTCATTTCACACGGCCTGAGTCTCATCAATTGTCTGTAAACTGTCACAATGGCATCACCAGCATCAGCCTCCGTCCTACGACGAGCCCTCTTGTACGGTAAGTCCACTCACAATCGCTCCAACCCCCCCCCCTTTTTTTTTCCTTCTTCTTTCTTTTTCTTTATACTCAACTCACTGACAAAAACCCCAGTCCCCGCCTCCTCCCAGAAGATGCTCACCAAGTCCCTCTCCCTGACATCCGACAACATAACCTACGACCTCGAAGACTCCGTCACGCCCGCAGAGAAGCCCAGGGCGCGACAAGCCCTTGCAGAGCACCTCTCCTCGCTCACCACCCCTTCGTCGCGGCCCCAGGGCGTCGGTGAGGTCGCAGCCCGCATCAACGCTGTCTCTACGCCCTACGCCCTCGCAGACCTGCAGCTCCTCGGCGCCCAGCCCGCCCTCGACGCCATCGTCATCCCCAAGGTCGACTCCGCCTCCGATCTGACGTACGTGGCCGACGTGCTGAGGCACGTCGCGCCCGAGCGGTACGCCTCCTCCTCCTCCTCCTCCTCCTCTTCCTCCATCACCAGCTCCGGCCGCCACCATCAAAAGCCGATCCAGCTGATCGCGCTCATCGAGTCCGCCACCTCGATCCTCAACCTGGCAGCCATCTGCCGCGCCGGCACCGCCCCCAACGTCCACCTGTCCGGCCTCGTCTTCGCCGCCGAGGACTTCAGCCTCGACCTGTCCCTCACGCGCACCCCATCGCTCAAGGAGTTCCTCTACGCGCGCTCCGCCATCGTCACCCACGCCCGCGCCTTCGACCTCGCCTCCGCCATCGACCTGGTGTGCACCACCTTCCGCGGGCCCGAGGGCGCCCACCGTCTCGCCGACGAGTGCGCCGACGGTCGCGGCATGGGCTTCAACGGCAAGCAGTGCATCCACCCGTCGCAGGTCGCGCTCGTCCAGCGGGCCTTCGCCCCCGCCGAGCCCGAGGTCGAGTGGAGCGTGCGCGTCGTGGTGGCCGACGAGAAGGCCGCGAAGGGGGACCGCGCGGGGGAGGCGGGCCGCGCGGCGTGGACCCTGGATGGGAAGATGATTGATGTGCCGGTCGTGAGGAAGGCGAGGGCGGTGGTAGAGAGGGCGCGGCGGTGTGGGTTTGATGTGGAGGGGATGAGGGAGAGGTGGAAGGGCCAGGAGCCCGAGTGAAGAGGGGGGAGGGAAGGGGAAGAAGGTGTTGATAGCCGTAGAGGAGGGGGGGGGCAAGGTTTCAGCAACGGTATTGTCATCGACAAGTTTCCATTCATCTAGCTGACAAAGGTTGTATATATAGTATATATGACAAAAAACACACATTCATATCAAAGTGACCGGATCTTTACAAAGTGCACTGGCCTATCTATCTGGCTGGAGTGCCAGAAGCAGGGCACCAGATCCATCGATCCACTGTCTCTGCGGAACGGTCCAGAGGTCCAGACCAAGGAGTAGTAGATAACCAACGGAATCGGGTACCTGACACCGTGTGTGGTGTAGCTGGGATTTGGACTGCTGTAGGTATCTTGGTAAGAACCTCATGCTCATCCTCGATAGGCCTCGATGCCCACATTTCTGGACTCATCTAATAGTTGGTTTTCCTTCTCTGGGCGACTAAGCGGTTTCAAGGGTCGAAAGACGTCAAAAGAACAGCGTTCTACTGTCCCTCTCCCTTTTGTTTCCCCTTTACTGCTTTCTTCTTCTATGGTGTAGTACACACTCACTGCAGTGCGGCGAAAAAGGAGCTAGTGTACGAGAAAGCCCGACTGGATCACGCTGACACGCTTTCTCGTACGCGAAACGTGAATGAACTTACCTGGACCCCAACAACATCCAGTTCTCTCCAACCCCGGCGCGTAAGCACGCCAGTCAGCCTGCCAGTCAGTCTGAACCGCTCTTTGGATCTGATGCAAGTGGAGCAATATCCATGAATTATGGGGATATGTCCATCTGACTATGATGGTCAATCATACATTTATCCAATCTCAAACAGAGGCAACTCCCTGGTATTCTCACCAGGGTGCAAGCGTTATTGATGAACGTGACCCTCCCTGATCCCAAACCCAAGGATTGCAAGCAGTCTGTGTCCCCGGTGCCCAAGTGTATCAACCCAAAGCGATGCAAAAAAAGTAAAAAGGCCCTCTTGGGGCGTGGGGAGGTCTAAAAACTGGACAGGCCCCTGTATCTTCCATCTCTGGGTCGACAGCAGTGAGGCTCGGACACCTAGACTCAACTGGCCAGAACACCACAGAAATGTAAAACAAGATTGAACAAAACTGTGAAAAATCAGTAGTAAGCACTAAGCCGGTATCCAGCTCTCAACTCCGCCCAATGATGTAGTCTGTGATGGCCTCCCGGGAATTTGTTACAACGCCGTCCCATCATGCTCAGGTCAGAGTCACACAAGTAGTAAAGAAAAAAGAAAAATAAAAGGGAGAACGTATGCAGGGAAAGATCCAAGGTCGTGGTAGTCTTCCAAAGGATAGGGTCGACGATCACAGCACGGTATCGTATCGACTCTCTTAGCGGATGTCAAGTTGGAAGGGCTTAAATCGACCACCGATCGTGGCACAGCGCGGACATTTCCTTCTCGCGCCCTGTTCCGCCAGGAGAATATCGACACATGCCGGACAGAGGCCACAAATGCATTCCGTGCAAGCGTAAGATTGTCGTAGAAGCGACACACTTTGGCAGGCGGCGCAATAAATTTGAGTGTTTTGCGCCGAGAAGCTGGGTGAGGAATCTGGCAAACCGTGAGCACCCATGTGATAGTTCTCTGCACTCTCGCCGCTCTCCACGGAAGGGAAGGGCTCAGGGACCTCTTGAGCATAGGTTGGCGGCGTCAGAGCCTGCTGCAAGGGGGATGCCTGATATGTTGAGTGGCCAAATTGTTGGTGTGGAAAAGGAGGCAAAGAAGCGCGCTGTATGGAGACAGGCGACTGGGGCATCTGCGGCCGATTGGTCAGCGTGAGAATGAAAGCGGAGAGGCGGAAAAGGGGGAGAGAGGGTTCGTCTTGGGGCCTTACAGGTGTCCTGTCCTCATTCATATCCTCCTCTGCGACCGATGTAGCCGCTTCGAGGAGATCATCCCAGGGCGAACGTGCCGTTGGTTCGGCCGAGTAGGGTCTGGGGCGATCCTGGCCGAGTGAAGGGCGCAGAAGGTCTCCAGCGATGTCAATCTTACCTCGCTTCGCCCATTCTTTCACATCCCTGGATTTTTGCTTCCGGTGCTGGGATTCTCTACTCCGTTTGGTAATGGACTGTTTCCCGGCGCGATTCGGTCCCAGGGTTCTTTGCAAAGGCGGTAGTGTCGACGATCGTCCAGGAGGGGAGGTCGCCATAATGGAGGGGAGAAGGTCCCGAGGTCTTCCAGAGTTGAGGCCACGGAAAGGCTCGCTCGTTATATCGGAATTATGAATTTGTATGGGCGGGAGCTCCACGGAAGATCTTGGCCTTCGATCTCTTTCCGAATCCGAAACAGACTCCTGAGGGTCTATGGTCAGCCTCTCGCTCGATCTTCTCACGAGCCGGTGTTTCTGCTCTCCATGATGTCTGAAAGGTCAGGAGGGTCTAGAGAAGTGAAAACAAGACTCACGCCTTCGGCATCCCAATCCGAACCACCACCGGACTTGTAGTGATGTAATGAAGCGAGCGCATTTGCAGCTGGAATCATACCGCCGGCATAATCCTCGAAGTGTCTCGGACTTCCTGGGTTACTATAGTCCTCTCGGAAGAATGCATTGCGGTCAGGCGCATATGCCTTGTGGTTCGATACATTGTTTGCGTCAGAGGTGGGCGGAGGTTGGGGTCTTTCGCTCGGCGGCGTGTTTATCATAAGAAGGAAGCTGTCCTCGGTGGCGGGGAGCTTCGAGATGTAATGTTCCGGGTGGGCTCGTCTGATGTGCTCTTGCATAGAGCGGTATCTCTTCTCCTGTTTTGCCCAGCCATGGTCAGCATGTCTGATGGGGGTGGATGACCGACCATGTCTATTGATTGTACGTTGATTGTACGCAGCAGGGCGAGGTCGGCAACGCAGCAGGGAGGGGTTGAATTCGTGCCGAGGCGAAGACGACGACGACGGTGGGCTGGGCTGGGCTGGGCTGCGGGGAAGGAGATACGGCAGGACAGGGGGAGGGATGGACATACTCCGGTGCATCGCTTCCTACAGCTGGAACCATCCTGATTGCGCAGAGGACAGACGACTTCGTTGTTGGCATCGGTGATGGAGAAGGAGGAAGTTAAAGAAGATCTCGGGGGCATCTTGACAAATGGCCCAGGCCCCACCATGCGAGGGCGAAGGTCTTGGTCTTGGTCTTGGTCGAGTTCTACGTCGAGTTCTTGGTCTTGGGTCGAGGTGCTGGGTCTTGAGGGAGAGAATCGAGGGGCCTTGGCGGGGGATGGCTGTGGTGGGCTGGAGCTCTTGTCGATAAGGATTGAGTTGCGCAAATGACGGCAGAATTCCTGAAGATGCAAGTAATCACGGTGCTGGAGATGGAAGAAAGCTGTCGCATGGACCTCTGTGCGTTTCGTTGGACGAACAGGCTGGAGATTTGGCCAGCGACGGAGCAGCAATTGACGGTAATAATAGCTTTCAGGTGTTTCCTGGCAGTCGGGATGTGACAGGAGACGTTTCGAAAAGACGGTGGGTGGGTGGGAGCTGGAAGAGGTTGGCGGAGGAGGGGAGAAGAGCTGTCGCACGCTGCCGGTAGTCCAAGTCCGGATACTGGCGCGGGCAAGCTAGCTCGGAAGATGCTATATGTAAGCTACTAAGATAGTTTCGATGGTTGCGCTTGCGCCGGATGACTCCTGGCAGTGGCGCTACTACTGCGCAGGCCGTTTGCGCCGGCGAAGTCGATCAGTAGAGGAGGGTTGCGAGAGTACGGGAGGAAGAGGAGAAAGGAAAGCAAGGAGATACGGATACAGTGAGGTGGGCACAGGAGGGAGAGGGAGAGAGAAGGAGAAAAAAAGACCAGGAAGAGATCAATCAAATGGATTGGATGGATGGATGGACCGTAGTAGCGAAAAAGGGTCGTCGGCTGCTTAGCCAACAAGGGGCGGGGGGGGGGTGCAGCACCTGCACATTGGAAGAAGGGGAAGGGGAGGGTACGGATACAAGTACGGATACAAGTGCGAGAGTACGAGGGGCAGCACCTTGGGGCACCGAGGGGCACCTTGAAGGCTGACCTCGAAAGGGGGCAATGGGCACTTGGCTGCTTGGATGCCCATTCACGCTATTCAAAGGGTCGATAAATGGAAATGGTAAGGCCAAGCAAGGTCCACAGCACAAGCCTGACAACAAGAAACAAGATGCATTTTTTTTTCCATCTTTTCTCTTTTCATTTCACCAGCAAGCAGCAGCCAGCAAGTACCTGACCAACCGTGTCAGGGCAGATACAGGGCCACTCCTTGAAACCCCACTTGAATCTTGCCTCCGTGGGCCGGCGGGGCATCTGCACGATTTTGAATGCACTCCATATCAGATGCACCGACACGCCAGAGTACAAATCACACAGCACTCACTTGCTTGCACCACACTTGGGCATGACTTGCAAAATCCTAAAATCCTCAGGGGATGGGGATGTAGCTGGGCAGATAGGTGAGCATAGTCCGCACCCTCCCAACGACCGGCTGCAGACCTCTCTCCCTGTTCAGACTGGGTGACCGGAATCAGAAGTCCTTTTGGAGGAGGGTTTTGGAGGAGGGCATTGAAGGAGGGCATTGAAGGAGAGCATTGAAGGAGGGCATTGAATGAGGGCATTTAATGAGGGCAGCACCGGCATTCAAAGCTCCACCTTTTGTTTTCAGCTCACAGAGACAGCTGCGACCCGGTCGAACCACAGAGCCCAGAAGGCGGTGACAAGGCCAACAGCTCCCCGAATACTTTGTACCTTGTACTTACCTATACTAAGACGGGCCCCAAAACAGGCAAGGCGGTCACCTCAACCTGGTCATTGCATGTCATTGCATGTCATTGCTTGTCATTGCATTGTTTCGGGCCCCATTGGCCAAACCGCCACTCCCACCTTGCAAGAACCACCGCCTGGTTGCCTAAATCACCTACTAAATCACATTCACTGACTCGGGAGGGAGAATGGAGGATGGAGGATGGAAAATGGAGCACAGTTGGGTCAGGGAAGGTGTCTACCGCAGACGTCATCACAGATATGGAGGTACTTGTACATAGCACCACAATTGGCCACGGATAACACTGCCTGCTGCGCTATCTGCACTATCTGCACTATCGGAAAAGCACATGGGAGCTCATTCAAGAAGGCAAGAAGGGCTGCTAAGTACAAGCCCCCCGGCCGGAGCTTAGCTTCTATACCTGGCCAATCCACACCATCCTGGTCGTACTTTGTAGCTTGGCAGCTAGGCCAACCACTCAGGACGGCCACTCAGCCAACACAGCACCGCACAGCACCGCACAGCACCGCACAGCACCGCACCGCACAGCATCGAGCTCTCCCGCTTGTTGCAGACGGTGAGGCCGATCGTCAAGCTACCCCTGAGCTGAGCTCCCAGCCTTGCACATGCCACTACCACCAGCTTGCTGAGCTCCGTCCGAAGCATCTTGTCGACGGCTCTGTGACGGCTCTGCGACGCCATCACCATTCCTTGCGCAGCAGTTACCTACCACGGGAGGCTCATCCAAGAACACAGATACTATGGTACACGGTACACGGTACACAGTACGCAGTACTCCATTCAATAGAAAAGAAAAGAAAGTGGGCTTGTTGCATCGCCGCCCGTGGGGCCACACCATTCGCCCCAACGTTGGGCTGGAAGAGGTTGCAGCATCAAGTATCCACAGCCCCCGACTTCAAACATCCGAGTGGGTCTGCCACTGCGACGGCGACGGCGACGGCGACGGCCACAATCACGACGCTGCTTCAAGTCAGGGTCTGTACGGCGAGAGCTTCCCTCGTCGGCCTCCTTCCTCGTCTTTCGCATGCAGTCCTTCTCTTCATGGTGCCTTGGCCATCCCAATCAGCCGTCTACGCACAGCCTCCTATCCGTGGAGGCGTGGGCAGCTTCCCAGCAGCAGCAGCAGCAGCAGCAACAACAGCAACAACAACACCACCACCGCCGACATTCACCATGACAGTTTGAAGCCCAAAACGAGCCCGTCCGACTCTTTCCAAGTGCTGGTGCCGTCGCAGATCTAGTCGGCCTGCCCGGCCAGAACATTGAACTTACTCGCCCCGTCAGCGTCCTCCAGTCTCAGCCCAGCCGCGAACTCGTCGGGAAGGCCCCTTGATCCCTGGGTCTGCAGTTTTGTTTGACACAATTCTGACTTCTCCGTCCTAAGGGTCTCGATCTCGACTCGGACATAGCCTCACGAGCGACACGTGCTGCCGTTGCTACTGATTCAGCCATCGGATCAAGATCGGGTGGATAACAAATGCTTCGCCCACGTCATCCCTACGACGATATCCGGTGCGCTCCCGGAGAACTTCCGGGGCGCTCTCGGAAACAGGACAGAAACGCGGCGCTGTCTCTGACATAGGACGTTATCGTTTATATGAAGTTCCAAACTCAATCTGGCTGCCGTCCCTAACAAGAAAATCAAACTCCCCCTTCTCTCATATCTCATAAAAGCGAGTATTCGCAAAAGTATAATACAACCCAAACGGATACCTACTACGTACTCTTACCTCTCACCTTACTCTCAGTTAAACCAAGTGGACATTCGCAGTAAACCGTACGAGGAGGCTACCGATACTTCCCCGGATAGCGCAGACTGCGGAGGAGGAGGACGCCGGATTGTCCGTCACCAACAAGCAAAGAAATAAAACATAATAATGTGGACAGATGGAAGCTCCATTCCCCACAACCGTTCGCACGAGTCTGGAGAACTGGATTCTGTATACTAGGCACTTCGTGATGTAGCACGCTCGAGGCCGAAGCAGACATGCTCTACTGCCCACGCTATGGTCTGACAAAACGATATCGCCAGGACCGTACGCAGTACGAAAAAGGCCGGCATTTTATGCTGGCTCGATCATCAAACTCGTTTCGAGGGCCTACCCCGGTTTCCACGCCGTTCACTCGGTATCCGCCAGTGCCAAAAGTATTTCACAGCACAGACCTTCTCAAAAATCCATCATCGTGTCTGGATGCATCCGAATGCCCTCGCCTGGGCCTGTTCGGGGACGAACGATATGTAGTTACTGACTGCTTTGCTTTTAGGAAGACAACACTAAGCCTCAAGAGATTCTACTCCTTGTACGAAGGGGGCGAGGGTAGTGTAGAGAATCCTGTCCAACTTCACGCAGCACTCAGTGTGCCATTTCTGAGACAGATGGTGACACGATTCGACCTCGGGAGACTGCGTCGGGCCGGTCTTGCTGGTGTTCTTTGCCGGAGCCTGCCAAACACGTGGTATTCATTCACAGTTGACAGCGGAATATATCTGCTAAGAGCTGTCGTCCTCTACATGGAGAAATGGCAGAGATGAAGAGGAAATTCAGGTGGCTTACACCGACCTCAGCGTATGAGAACAAACTTCTCGAACCAGGATATCTATCTCAGATCTCAAGGCGGTGGTTGGACGAGCATCCTGAGCAACTACTAAGTAGTAAGGGCTCTGCTTTATCCGCCTGTTGAGTCGGTCTCCGTCGTCTCTCTTTGCCACGAGAAGGGAACCTGCAATCTGCAGAGGAAGTCTTCCGGGCGAGGCGTTCTGTCCGAGACTCTGAGACCGGAAGAGGAGGCCCCAGATCTCGGTTCGTGGCGAGCTTCCGAGAAGCTCAGCGGCAGTGCGTCTTGTCAAAGTTGATCAGGGAGTCCGGATAGGTGCATAAGCAACCAGGCGTGCTCGGTACAAACTTTCTAGGGTCTGACACCTGGTGATCTCCCAGCGATTAACCCAGTATGGGTAATTTTTGGGCACATTCGTGAAGCCTAGTGGCTGCGCGCGGGGCGATCACGCAGCTGTTGGTTTCCGTAGATACTACCCGAACCAGCCATCGCCTTGGCAGGATTTCGTCCTTGGACGTTCTGGCGGAATATCCGATGCTACGGTTGGCGGTGGGTGGGTTCTTTCCTATAATCGTCGGTCATAGCCCAGGCAAAAGTTCTCCCGTCTTGCTTTTCCTCCGTGTAACTACGGTACTGTGGATACATACATATAGCCACCACCCGTCGACGCATCCACGATGTTGGTGAGACCTGGTATGCTTCTCACAGCAGCGGTAGGTTTGGCCGCCGCCGCGGGCGACGCTGTCCTGCGCCGCGACTTCGCAACGATTCAAGGCGCCCTGGACAACATCAACAACCTCCTGCTGCAGATCAACACGCAGATCCTCAACCTCGACGCACAGAACATCGCGAGCACAGGGCCACAGCTCCTCCAGCTGGGCCAGCTCATCGTGCCCTCGCTCGCGGGGTCCAGCCAGCAGATCCAGAGCACGCAGCCTCTGACCCCCGACGAGACCAAGGGCCTGAACACGGCGCGCGCCGCGCTCGAGCAGAACGTCAACCTGACCGTGGCCGACCTGCTCAGCCAGAAGCCCCTCTTTGACAAGGTCAACCTGTCTGGCCAGGTCGCGGATACGATCCAGGTGGTGCGGGACTCGTCTGGGGGCTTGTTCGACGCCGTCCAGAGCAGGCTCGCTCCGGGCGCCGACAACATGGCGAATCTGTTCGCACAGGTGCTGAGTGCCTTTGACATGGTCATCACCGTGTTCCGTGGCCAGGTGGCCGTCGACTCTGCGCCGGCTGTTGCTCCTGTTGCTCCTGTGGCACCGCCGACGGTAGGTGAGGGTACACTAAATGCGGATGGTTCGTGTAACTGTGCGGTTACGTGCCCGGCGAGCTAGTTGACGGTGACGTGGGCTGGGGGCTTGTGTACACAATAAGGGAAGACGGGCAGAGGTCTTTGTGGATTTTATACCGTTCTAGCGAAGGCGTGACCGGGATACCCACCGAGGATGGTTATGCGAGTTGGGAGTTTTGGAGATTGTGTCTTGTTTATTTTAAAATAGAGCAGAGGTTTCGGGAGGCCCGCGGGACTGGACAGATTTCGGGTGAAGAGACTGCCGTGGTACTAATGTGCATGCATATACAACAACGACATCGTGTGTCCTCGCTAATCTGAAGGCCGAACCACCGGCGTGTCTACCTCATCAGCCTAGGAATTTCTGCCCTGAGGCTGAGAAGGGACGCAACGGTCGGTGGCACATTTCAACCAGCCCAGGTTTGGTGACCCGGCGGCGTGGCTCGTCAGGTCCATCAAAGCATAATCTGTCGCGAAGGAGATAGCGCATCTCTTGGGAAAGATTTCAACGCGTCGTCGTCGATGTTACTAGCATTCCAGATTCGGCAAGCAACACTGACTGACTGCTTGGGATCAGTGGCAGAATGGGTAGGGTACACTTTGCAATGGCGTAAAGAAATCCAAGGCTATCAACGCCCCTTCTGTGCAAGGCAGCATGACAACAAAGATGTGCGTGGTTAACATCGTGTTGCTAGGGAATTCCGAGTCCACTTCTAGGCCGCCGGTGTACCTATAGCCAGTCGACAAGTCAGTCAGTCGGCCATTCAGCCAGCGTTCGCCTTATCTCGTCCGTGCCAGCGACTGGACGAAGTGTCATCCATGGATGGCCCAGTAGATCCTCCCATGGAATGATCACTGCCTAGAGAAACAGGCCATCACTTATCCACATCCACCTATCAGCACCGCAAGGCACGTCGGACTCGTGCCCATGGAATGTTTCTAGACTAGTTCCGCTGGGACGCTCCCTCAGGTTGGCAGAGCTCGAGCCTCCCACGCCCATGTCTGATCGCCCTACAAGCTCGCCGAGCCTCGCCCTGCTCACACCCTGTCAGCCTGTGTGGCGTTTCAACCTGTCTTGTTGGTGATACCAAGAGACCAAACAAAAGACGTCGTCGATGGGGCTTGCGCGAGGGGAGGACGGAGCAGCACACCAAGGAGGGATGCCACTTGTCCTTGTGTGGTTTCGGTAGACCAGACAGCCGCGCACACAAGTACGACCGGGGGAGACGATCATGATCCTTGGCCGTGTGGTGGTGGGCGGGCAACTACCGTAGCACGAGCATCGTACGAATGAAGACTACCTATTTGATTCAGAGCTTGTGCAATGCCGCATCTTGCAAGATTCGGCTGGTTGCTTGTGTATCGCACACTTGAGATGCTCGTGTGTGGCACTGCACGCCTGCAAGGCGAGAAACTAATATCAAGATCGACCGGACCAAGACCGTCTCGTACCCTTAAATTCAAAAAAGAAATCTTCTTTTTTCTTCCTTTTTTGGGGGCGGTATAATAGTAAGAATCTTGGCTCACGATTCGAATCAGAAACTTTCCCGTCGAAGCCCTTTCTGTTGAATCTCATTCCTCTCCACCGGCAGAACATCACGAGCCCTCGTTTCGCAACAACTATCAAGACACACACACACACACACACACACACACAGAAACCAACCCCCGCCCCCCTCCCTTCCCCGTGACCACCACCAGCTCGCCGACGTCTGGAGGTGCTGCGTGCGCTCGATAGAAGAGCCCCGCTGGAGCAATGGCCCTGACAATCAAGCACCTCAACGCAGACGCCTCGTTCCAGCTGATCTTCTCGGCCATCGTGCCGGCCGACCTCCCGGCGCCGGCCCCCTTCCACATCCTCCTGGACCCCTGGATCACCGGCGCCTCCAAGATCGTCCACCCCAAGATCTCGCTCACCCGGCACCGGGACCCGGCCTGCATCGCCTCCCTCGCCCACCTCGACCCGGCCCCGGACCTCGTCATCATCAGCCAGGCCAAGTCGGACCACTGCCACGAGGCCACCCTGCGCCAGCTCCCGCGCGACGGCAAGACCATCATCCTGGCCGAGCCCGCCGCCGCCCGGGTCATCCGGGGGTGGCGGCATTTCGACCGGCGCAAGGTCCGCGCCCTGCGGCGCTATGACGGCGATTCGCCGCGGCCGCCGCGGCCGCCGTCGTCATCGTCGCGGCGTGCGCGTGACCACCGCCGCTACCGCGACCACGACCACGACCACGACCACGACCACGATCATCCTCATCACCATCACCAGGGGGGAAACGACGGCAGCGGGTATGACGATGCCGAGGACGCAGGCGACGCGGTGACGAGGATCCCGCTGCCGGCGGTCGTGCCCGGGGGGGAGCAGGGCGAGGTGAGCGTCGCGTACATCCCGCAGCGCCGTGATCTGACGGGGCTCCACGCCGCGGTGGGCATCACGTTCCGGCCGCCGCACGTGTCGCTGCGCAAAGGGTCGCTGCGCAAGTCGGGGACGACGACGACGACGACGACAAGGACGACGTTGTCGTCGCGCAGCTCGAGGAGCCGTTTGACCGTGCCGGCGCCGCACGCGCGGGAGGTGCCGTCTTCCGTCTCTCCTCGTCCTCCTCGTCCTCCTCTTCGCCCGGCTCAGGAGCAGGAGCCGGAGCCGGAGCCGACGGCCATGCTCTCCGCGTCCTCGACGTCCCCCCTCCTCCGCCGATCTCGATCCGCCTCGACGCTCACGCCGTCCACGACGAACAGAAGAACCCTCCTGGCCCGCGCGCTCACCAACCCCAGCACGCGGGGAGGGGCGGGGGGCCCGGCGCCCTCGGCGTCCTCGCAGCGCACGCTCTCGCTGCTCTTCTCGCCGCACGGCATGGCGTTCGCGGGGACGCTGTCGTCGTACGCCACGACGCACCTTGTCAACGAGGCCGCGCTGCCGCTCACGGCGCTCCTGCACTGCTTCGACGCGGTCAGCAACCCGTGGTGGCTCGGCGGGAATGTGCTGCTGGG